>PVKH010009417.1:0-18840 GCA_004027955.1 Chaetophractus vellerosus
GGGGGGGGATGTATAATAAATAAATTAAAAAATTAAAAAAAAAGAATGTGGTGATACATTGGGAAAATATAACTACTGTAATTTATAGACTATAGTTAACAAGAACATTGTAGGATTTTTTTTTTAGCAAAAGCAAAGTTGGTACTATATTAATGCTAAAGGTCAGAAAAAAAGAATATAGGGTTTGGTTTTGTGAGGTATTAGTCAGGATTCTCTAGGCAAAGAGAATCAATAGGCAATATATGTAAATAGTATAAGATTTTATAAAATTTTCTGACATGACCATGGGAATGCACAAGTCCAGGTTCTGCAGGCAGGCTGCAAACCAGTGGCTCTGATGAAATTCCAATGAAGGTCCTTTATGATTCCCTGGGAGATGTTGACTGTCCAAAGGCAAGCTGGGAAATTCTTTCTGAATGCTGAAATCACTTCCCCTTCTAAGGCATTCAACTGATTGGATAAAACGTCTCTCATTGCTGACAGCAATGCTCATGGATGTAATCAGCCATATATGCAGTAAACTCACTGATGACTAAAGTCCATAAATGTCCTTGTACTACAATTAGCCCAGTGCTTGCTTGACTAAACAAATAGGCACAATATCTGGCCGAGTTGACACATTAGTCTAATCATCACAGGTATTTTTCCTCTTCAATTTTTCATTAATAAGGAGACATTGACTATGTCATTTAACTAATCTGTGTTTATCTGTGTATCTTTCTGAACACTAAAGGATCAAATGAGTTAGTAGTTGGAATTAGATGAGATGAGAATACCTGGACAGAACTTTTTAGGAGTAATGTTTCTTTAACTTATTGAGTTGCCGTTTTCTGTTATTTTATTTTTTTGAATTTGAAATAAAGTTATTTTTTTAAAAAGGAAGCAAATTAGGCTGCTATTTTAGATTTGGTTATCACCATGAAGACCTCTTTCAGGAAGTGATATTTGAGCAGAGACCTGAATAAAGTGAAAAAAAAAAAGCTGTATGGTTCACATATTAAGAAGAGCATTTTTTAAAGAGAGAAGCCAGGAAGTGAGTGCAAAGGCCCTGAGGAAGGAATATTCTTGGTATGTTTAAAGAATAGCAAGGAGGCCAATCTGGTTGGAAGAGAGGGAGAATGTCCAGAGACTAGATAAGAGAAGATAGTGGAATGAAGTGCCAGGCCTTGAAAGGCCATAGAGTGGAGTTTTTATTTTGTTCTGAGACAGGGAGAAAGCTTTGTGTAAAACGGTTACATGATCTATCTTAGCATTTTAAGGCTTTGCTCTTCTGGCTGCTTTTGGAAAGAAGATACTACAGAAGAGCCTCGGTGGGTGCAGCAAGACCAGTAGAAGACTAGCAATGGTGCGGGAGGGAAGTCATCATGGCTTGGAGTAGGATGGTGGTGGTGGAGTGCTGAAAAGTGCTGGATTCAGGATACATGTTGAAAGTGGAGTACACAAAACTTGTTGTTAGTGCCACGATGTTTGACCTATGCAATTAAGTGATCTTTAAGTGTTGGGGGTACCTATAGCTTATAAGCTCAGATGTCAATTGCAAGAACAGATTTAATATTTATTCAGGTGGAGAGGTTGAGACAAAGAGTAGGACTTTTATTGGGGAAGGGTATGTGCTGGTGATGATGGGTAATACATGGAAAGGGCCCAGAACACTGCCTGTCTCACAGGAAGGATATAGTAAGTATTCGTTTTTCTTTTCTGCCACCCTTCTCAATCCTATTCTTCTCTTGCTCCTTGCCATACCAAAATTTTCCTTTCCTTCAAAAGCCAGTTTGAAATTCATCTTCTCTAGTCTCACTATAATAATCTACTTTTCCTTCAGTGAAATCTTAACTGTATGTAAGCTGCATAGATTTCCTTACATGTAATCTGTTATTTTATATATTTCTATTATTCAATGGACTATTACATTGCAAGTGTACATGGGTGAGTACACAAAGGCATCGTGCTTCAGATTCTAAAAATATTCATATAATTTGGCATCAGGTGTATAAACAATTATAACTTTAAACAGATCATGAAAGCAGTTGTCACTGAGAAATATTAGTTACAGGATGTTATTATTGTTTTTTTGTAGAACACTTGTAGATGTTTAAGTGATCTTTAAGTGTTGGGGGTACCTATAGCTTGTAAGCTCAGATGTCTACCAAACAAGGCTCTGTGGTCTATTGGAAAAGAGTGACTTTTAAAAAATATATATATTGTTATACATTGGTCTTTTGTTGCCTCCTCCACCATAGATATTCTCCGGTGGGAATCAACTTGTGATTAAAGATCTTCACACTTTGTGCCCACACCCATAGTGCCTGTCCCTATTTCTCTTCCCCCAATACCTTGCCCTCTATCTTCTAAACTTTCTTCTTTCAAGCCCCTGGTCAAGTGGACACTCTATTTACTCCTATTAGGGCCACTAGCTTTCTCAGCACTAGAGAAAAGTCCTTACATGCAGGTACTTTTTTGATCTGGAATAGGAATAGAAGGACTGGAAAATATGAAATAGGTGAGGGAAAACTAATCTAAGAACACATCATTGAGTTGGTTTCCACTGGGCTTCAGTCCTATTTGGGTCCTTCTGAGGAACCATGAATAGGCCTCAAGGATGTCTACCCAAGCATAGAAGAGGGATTTTTGTACACTGAATCCACTCAGTTCCCCATTTGTCAAAGACATTCCAGGGAGCTTGAACCCCCTTACACGTCCAGGTGTCAGCATGCCCTAGAATAGTAGTTGGTTTTGTGTAGCCCATCTGGTGGTGGCAGAGAAGCCCAGGATAGCAAAAACAGAGTTACCTTCAGAGAAACTGAGCTAGGTGATGTTAGGCTACATTTATGTACAGCTGGGTCTCCCAGGATGGCTGGACCAAACAGATGAAGCAAGAAGATATAAGAAGGGACATAAAAGATGTCTTATTTGCAAGAAGAATGTTTTCCTTAATAAACACTATGATTCTTCTACTAAAATCATTCATTTATCCATATTCATGGGTCACAAAATAGATCACATGGGTCCCGAGTATGGTCCATTTTCATTTAACTAAGCTTTTTTTAGTTTCCAAAACTAAAGTTGTGTTACTCTTATGACAGTCTCAATGTAGCAACTTTCTCCTTATACTCACTTCCTAGTGTTTTACTGATTATTTAGACAACTTGTGAAAAGGTGGGTTAAGGTAGTAAAATGTAATTATCATAACTGACCTAGTGTGTTCTGTGTCAGAGAAGTTTTCTTTCGTATAAATCATCTATGTCAGCACCTTAATTCGTCAGAGCTTTCTTTACTTTCATGGAATACAATTACCTGCGTAGATTGGGGATTTTAGAGGGACTTAAAAGAGATCCATGTCTTCATTCTCTACTTTGCACCCCTTTGTACTCCAAAGAGATTTCCAGACCAACCTTTCTAAGGTCTAAATTCCATAAGTAAGAGATCCTATTTTGTGGTCTAAGGCTTTTATCCTCTATTAAAAATCAAATAATATAATGTTTATTTCTTAATGTATTTGCACTAATTAGATCCTTACCTGAATCCAGGTTTTAATAGCTAAGGATGAGTGGGTAAATTTAATAACAGGACTTAAGTTTTATTTTGATTATGGAAAATGTTGGCCTGGAGCTTTTCCTAAAAGCAGGGAGTATTCTTGCAGTTGAAGAAAAAGTTGGAATGATAGGCTCTAAGAGAGGAAAGGGAAATGGGAAAGCATTTCTGATGTAATTCAGTCATGAACCTGATCAAAGGAGAGAGGGAAAAAGATCCAATTCTTTCCTTTTTTACTTAATCCACCAAAATAATGGAATATTTCACTGAGCACTAAATCTAAATAAAAGGCAAGTTTGGACACAAGAAGGAGCAACAAAATTATGCATTTGTCAGTGTAAGACCAGATATTAAGGGCTCCTTTTTGATTTGACTATAAAATATTCTTTTGAACCAAATAAAATACATTATAAAGAAAGCAAGTCTATTCATATTTGTAATTCTTTAAAAGGAGTTCATGGATGGTTCCAATAACTATGTCCTGGCTTTGAACTTCCACTAAATAGAAATTTTGAATTAAGTTGTTAAGTTTCAGAATTACTATGTCTTCAGTTAAATTTTTGATAAATAACTTTTCTCATACAGTTTTTAATCATAACACTGTGTGTGGAGGTAAAAACCTTTTTGAATCTCAACTCTGCCACTAGTAACTTGAATAATTTACCCAGATTCTCTAAGCTTCATTTTCTTTATCTTTTTTAAATCTCTAAAATAGAGTAAGAATAACTCCTTATAGGATTGTTTTAAACTTGTGATTATGTATGGTATATTATAGTAACAAATTATTATTTTATTATCTGAGATTACATTACAAGATCAGGCAATTTTAAAACTCTACAGATGTAGAAAATTCCAGATTTATAGCTCAATAATAGCTTACTAAAGTATATTTGACTACCAGATATTAGAGTCTAAAATGGTACTAATATCAGATAAATCCAAGAATTCAAACTATATTTTACCAAGTTTATCTAAAATGATTAGCATTCTTCTCATCAGACTGTCTTAAGACCAGAATTCTGCCAGAAAATGAAGATAAATATTTCAGATAATGACTTTTTCCCCTTTAATGTATTAAACACCGATATCCTGATGTTCTGGGAAAGTTAGTGCAAAATGCTTTCACACTGTTTTATTTTTCAATTTTTGCAGAATTTGGCTACAACATTCATATTCATAATATTTCTATGCAGTAAAAATGCCTTTACTGTTTAGGAGGCACTGTGAAGGAAAACTATTTCAGGGTTCTTTGATGTGGATTATTGTTAATAGTCTCACTGTGTTTAGTTTTCACTCCACATTCAACTTTTCTATCTATACTATTTCCTTTTAGCTCCTAAAAATCAATTATGATTTTGTTCTTTCTGTAAAAATTTTCTCTAAATCTCCCTGTTTCCTGGTCATTGGTTTCACCATTTTCCACATCACTAATACCTGATCATGCAGAATTATTTCCTGCTCCCTCAACATCCCCCACACCATCCTGATTTTGTACATTTACACTCATTGTTTCCAACATCTGAGTAGTGATGCCCTTGCTCCCATTTCTGTGCCCTATCTTTACTGTTATCTCATATGGCTTTTTAAAGAGAACCGGCACCTCCTTTCTCACTCCCACCTTACCTCACCAGAGTGAGACTGCCTACAAAGGGAAAACATTCTTCAAGTTAAGTTTTATAAAAAGAAATAAAACAAAATAGAGTTGCTGTGGCTAAGAGACTTAAAATGGAGTTTTTGGGGAGGTTTTGGATTGCAGAAGAGTTCCAACTGTGGCATGGGAGGATCACTGGTGTGGGGTATCTGTGGTGGAGGAATGTGTTAGAAGGGGTGCACCTGGGGCATGGCTCTATGGAATATGCATGTCTTCAAGTGGTCATGGGGTGCTGTATTGGTGGGTAGAGACTCACACAATAACTGACAGAATATTGAATTTCCACCTGCAGAATCCTGCTACATTCTCTAATAGAATAACAAGAATCCCTAGAGTACATGGAAGGTGCCTACTGAAGGAGTACTGACCAATATGCCAGGCCCTTGATATTGATGCTTGTTCTTGTGAAATTGAAACTTAGTTTAGTATTATATATTGCCTAAAAGTTATCTCCTGAAAGCCTCCTTATTGCTCAAATGTGGGCTTTCTTTAAGCCAAATTCAGCATATAAACTCACTACCTTTCCCCTGCTATGGGACGTGACTGCCAGGGATCAGCCTACCTGACACTGGGACTATTTCCAAGTGCCAAGTAGTGATGCATTTGGAAAAAGACCTTGACCAAAAGGGGGAAATACTAAATACAAATGAGTGACCACGGCTGTATTAGCCAAAGGGGTGCTGATGCAAAATACCAGAAATCGGTTATTTTTTATAAGGTGTATTTATTTGGGGTTGAAGCTTACAGTTACCAGACCATAAAGCGTAAGTTACTTCCCTCACAAAAGTCTATTGCCATGTGTTGGAGCAAAATGGCTGCTGACTTCTGTGAAGGTTCAGGCTTCCTTGGTTCCTCTCTTCCCAGGGCTTGCTTCTCTCTGGGCTCAGCTCCTCTGCTAGCTTCACAAGGCCAGCCAGCTGTAGACTTTCAGGCGAATGACTTGTTTCTCTTCCCAGGGCCTTTTCTCTTTCCTCTTGACCAAGCTCCACTATGTGGTTACTTCCTGGGCCTCTAGCTCAAAAACTCCAACTTCCTTCTCTGCAGTGCAGTTTCTCTTTGTGTCCCTGCCCACGAAGGGGCCCATTAAGGGGGCAGGGACTCAATGTCCTACTGATGTGGCCCAATCACAGCCTTAACCATTATGTATCAAGTAAAAATAAAACCTCTGAGTCCAATACACTCTAATACTCCCAGAGGAAAAGACCAGTTTACAAACATAATCCAGTATTTCTTTTTGGAATTCATCAATAATATCAAACTGAGATTTCCACATGAGTTGAGAGGTCATTCCAGAGATTACCTTTATGTTCATTTTAGGAGGGTCTCACTGACTGCCTCAGTAAACCATGCCTCAAGCAGGGGATCTTCTGAGGATTCTAGAGACATCTGGACACTATAGGCAGGGCAGACAGCCCCAGGAATTCAGCACCCTGTCAGTGGGACTTACCTTCAAATATATGATAACCTATTCCCCCAATGTATCAGAGTTGGACTCATTTATAATTTCCCTACACTTGGTTCTTATGCCCCTTTTATTTGAACCTGTAATTAACACTAACCCCATTAAATATGTGTTCCAGAGACTTAGATCTTTGGGTTGTTCACATATTCGTTGAGCCCTGAATCTCAGCAGAGTTGCAGCCAACTCCTAATCTCCAGTTCATTGGACTCAGCCAGGACAACCAACAAAAGGATGATAATGGACAATGCCCATCCCTAAAAACAGAGAGAATCTATAACTGCAAGCAAGACAGCTCCATCCATCTTCCCATGGCATCTAAGTCCCCTCTCAATCAGAATCAAAGTGGGCATCGCCATCCCCATCCCCAAATCCTCAAGACTGAGGAATGAACAGACATAAGGGGGGAATGCAACTCTGGACTAAAGTAAACATTATTATTCTAGTAATAAAGAACTTGTAACATTAATATAAAGGCAGTGGTCACCAGAGGTTCTAAGAGGAGGGAAAGGGAAGAATATGTGTAATATGGGACATTTTGGGGACACTGGAATTGTTCTGCATGACATTACAATGACAGATACAAGCCATTATACATTTTGTCAATACCTATAAAATTGTGCGATGCAAAGTGCAAACCATAATGTAATCTATAGACTATGGTTAGCAGCAATACTTCAATATGTGTTCATCAATTGTAACAAATGTACCAAAATAATGAAAGATATTGCTAATGGGGAAAGGTGTGGGAGGGGGAAGGGGTGAGGTTTATGGGAATACCCTATATATTCAATATAATATTTATGTAATCTAAAGCTTCTTTCAAAATAAAATTTTTTAAAAAGTAAAAAAAAAACAGGGAAGGAAAAGGAAACAATTTTTTTTAAAGATTTATTTATTATTTATTACATATCCCCCCCCCTTTCTGCTTGCTCTTGCTGTGTGTCCATTCTTCTGTGTTTTTCTATGTCTGCTTCTTGTCTCCCCCCGTCCCCGCGGCGACGCGCCGAGTAGGCCCTCCACGGCGGTGGCTCGTTCCGTTCCAGGGTGGCTCCATTCCGTTTCCACGGACGGCTCCTCTCCATGTTTTGCGGGCAGCAGTCCTCCATGTTTTTGCGGGCTGCCAGCTTCCGCTTTCGCAGGCAGCATCTCCGCATTTCACGGGTGACCTTGCCATGCCCGTGGGGGCTCCGCCCTGCCCGTGGCGGCTTTTTGCCTTGCCCACGGCGGCTCTGCCCCGCCCATGGTGGCTTGCCCTTCTCAAGGCCGTCTGCCCGCTTGGAGAGGTCCCCGGGAACCGAACCCGGGGCCTCCCATGTGGTACACCGGCGAGCTCTTTATCCACTGAGCTATCTAGCCGGGCCCGAAACAATTTTATATATGGTGTTATAAAGATGAAAAATGCCAAAATTAAGTTGTAAATATTTGCTTTGATTGTGTGTTTCTGAGAGCAAATAAATTAAAATCGAAAGTTAATAGAGTGATGTATAAATATAATTCTTGTAATAAACAATAATTACTACTACATGACCCAAACAAAAAACAATAAATAAAAACCCTCATAAGCAAATATATTCCTGTTTGAGTCAGCCCATTGAATTGTACTTGTGTTTAGCAGCCAGGAAACCAAAAGAGATTTTGGTACCAGAAATCAAGGTGCTGCTATTACAAATACCTAAAATGTATTTATGGAAGAATTGTGAGGTGATTGACAGGAAAAAAGCCTAGACTGCTTTAATGGAACTGTTAGTAGAAATTTGGGCATTAAAGGTACTTCTGATGAGAATTTTGAAGGAAATGATGCATGTGTTATTGGAAATGGAAGAAAGGCCTTCATAAAAAGTGACAGAGAATTTGGTAAAATTGAATTCTAATGTTGTATGGAAGGCAGAACTTGAAGACCAACTTGGTTATTTAAAGGAGGAGATTTCCAAGCTAAATTTTGGAGTTAAAGCCTGGTTTACTCCTTGCAGTAGTAAAGTGTGGGAAGAAAGGAATAAGCTGAGAACAGAACTCAAGCACAAAGAAACCAGAAATTGATGGTCTGGAAAATTCTGAGCCTGTCCATATATATTGCTCTGCGACTAGGTCCAGAATTGGCTTTATTAGAAGCCTCCCTGAGCTTTTGGGAAGTTAATCCCTAGAGGACAGGACTCCATATGAGGGTTTTTAATGAACATGAGTCCAGTCTGCCATTGCAGTGGAAGGCAGGATTGGAAATACAATTATTGAGGAAGGATCTGTGGAAAGTTCTATTGTCCAATTGTTTAATAGCTCACATTTGACTGGCTCAGTATCAAAGAGCTTCTTCTATTTCATTCACTAGTACTTCATCAGAAAGACACATCTGCCAACATTATTCTTTCCTAAAGAGTCCCCTAACCAAGGGAGTGAGAAAGGGCAGTAAAGCCTATTCCATGTTTCAGCACCAATAAGTGGGCATTTTTAAGAGCCAAGTTGTTTTAAGTATTTATTTTAATTGACCCAGCAAATTAAGGAGATAAAGGGAAATTTTACCAAGTGCTAAAAACAGTGATCTTACTTTAGGGACTGGATCTTAGCCTGAGGCCATTGTACCACAAATATTTAGTTCAAATGCTATTTCCACTGGGAAGCTTTTCCAGATAAAATACTGGGTCTAAATTAAATGTACCCTCTTTGTTTCCTAATTAGAGCCTAGTGCATGCCACTATCACAGCACTTATTACCCTGCATTTTAATTAGGCTTCTAAATTGTGTCTCTTCTAGTACAGTGGAAACTTCTTAATGCAGGGCTTGCATCTTATATTTTTGAATCTTCAGAACTGGGCTGGGTCTGGTACACCGTACACACTCAATGAATACTGATTGATTGATTGATTGATTGATTGATTGAATGAATGATAGCATAGGAAAAATAATGGGCAAATTACTTATTTTGTTAAGAGAAATAAGAGATAGAATAGCACAGAGGAATGGTGAATTGCTTAAGGCTACAAAATGATTGACTGATAGAAGCAAGACCTGGATTATTGTTTGGGTTATTAAGCCAGGATTCCTTTATATTTTATGAGGCTCCGCAAGAACCCTAGACATGTAGTCATGTAACTTTGTCCCAGAATCCTGGTTTCATCCTATTTAATGTGACAGCATTTTACCTATATTAGAGGATAGTTACTGAAATAAATTAAGTAATAATACTGAAGTGCACAGCATTTACATTAAATGCATAAGTATTTATATTTTTAAAATTACCTTGATGTATCTTAAGTTGTCATTTTTTAAGTTACATAGAATTAGACAAACATTTGATGTGAATTATTACCAATTCATGGACTTATCTATGCAACACTATTATCTTTGTTCTTGGTTTTGCCAGTGGGAAGCAACAAATGTGATGAATGAGTTATATACAAATTGGTTTTAGACAATATATGTTATCTACCTTTGCAGAAATTATGTCAGGAGTTAAAAGCTATTTAAACTATCTTTCTGTTTCATTTGATTTTCTTCTTTAAGTGGTGGTAACATATTTAAAAATCAGTATCTAGTATTACATTTAAAATTTGTCAATATTTTGAAGGTAAGTAGAGTTCAATTATTTGCTACATTTGGTAAGATTTGCTTTATGAACAATGTAAAAATTCTAAAGTAAAAAATACATTCTAGCAATAACAATTGTTAGAACAAGAAAGGAAAGTGTGTTCCAACTTGATTTTTTCAACTCTTTCAGGCAAGCTATGTTCTCAGTGTCCTGTGGACCATGGGTGGTTGGATAGATAGGTGGGAAGAAAAATATATAGAAAAATATGGAGGTAGAAATGAAACTTTATTGATTCCTGGCAGGTTTCTTTTTATTACACTCTTAAGCTCTTCCAAAAATCTGAGCCCATTGAAACAAACTCATAAATGATATTTCTGGTGGGCTTGTTTTATTCAATAAAAAGAACAAGTGAAGAATTTCTCCCAACCTACGCTATAGAATGATACATTACATTTTGTTGATATTGTATTTTTATTCAATGTTGGAGGTAAACATTATGTTATATTTTATGCTATGTAATAGAAAATAATATATGCTGGTTGTGAAAGAATAAAATGCCATCATGTTCATTCAGCAAAATTTATTGGACTTCTGTTATGTGTATCACATTATGATCCAAAAGTTTGTGGGATATACAAAGCTGTGAAAGCACAATCCTCAGCTTCAAGAACTTACAATACATTAAAGGAGACAAGAAACAGTGGAAAAGCAACCAGAAAAAGCTACTGATTAAATGCTTGTAGAAACAGAGAAATTACTTTGGCCTAATTAATCTATTGATTGATCTATTTATAGAAAAATTTGGATAGATACAAAATAATAAAGTATACATCAATAAATATTGCCTCAATTTTTATGTTGGTGTGGTGGTTTAAAGCTATATGTACCCTAGAAAAACACTTTCTTAAATTTAATCCGTTCCTGCAGATGTGTACCCAATGTATTAGGACCTTTTGATGTGATTACTTCAGTTAAGAAGGATTGGTCAACCTCAATCAGAATGAGTCTTAATCTTATTACTGGAGTCCTTTATAACTGGAGTAAAATTTAGAGAGAGAAAAAGAATGCTACAGGGAGCAGCTAGAAGCTGAAATTCAACAAAACCCAAAGAGAATGGAGAGACCAGGAGAGATCACCATGTGCATTGCCATGTCACAAGCTAAGGAGCAATGATCGCGAGCAGCCAACCTCAGAACACCATAGTCATAAAGGACAAAGCCGTACCTTGATGATGCCTTGATTTGGACTTTCTTTTAACCTCAAAACTATAAGTAAATAAATTCCCATTGTTTAACCTAACCCATTTCATGGTATTTGCTTGAGCAGCCTAGGAAACTAAAACAGTTGGTATTGTATTTCACCGCTTCAAAATGTTTTCAATACATTATCACATTGAAGTGACAATCTTGCTTGTATGATTATTGTTTGTATCTCATTTTCAGACAAGGAAAATGAAGCTCACTGAGGTCACATTCACAAAATAAGAAAAATCATACATGGCTCCTCATCTCTTCATGACAAATTTAATATTTTGAAACTGCTTTCAACTGTAATTTATATTTTTATATGCAAATGTAATATATGTACAATAGTATTTGAGAAGCAGTATAACAATGTAGTTTAATAGCTTAGGCATTGGATTCCAATACAGCTGACAAATGGTTTGGCTTTGGTGCTCACCAGCTATATGATAGCCAAGTTGCCAATTCCCTTTATGATGAAATTTTCCTATCTAGTTAATGGAAATAACAACAGCAATTACCTCACAAGGCAGTGTATCAACTACAAATACCAGAAAGATGGCTTAAATAAAATAGACCTAGATTATTTTCCACTCACTTAGACTGAAGGTAAGTAGAAACAAGTAGATGTGCCACTCAGCATTGCCAGAGGTCTCAAGATTATTCCATCTGTTCGCTGCATTTTCAAGATGTTTATAAAATCTTTCCTTCTGATCTACCATAAGGAAAGCATTGGGCAAGCATCGTGCCCACATACAACCACGTAATCAGGAAGTGTCCTGCATAAATTCCTCTTGTCCTTCCACGTACCACTTTGACACTTCTGCATCCATTCTGTGTCCAAGGAGGCTGATAGGAATGGACTGCTTAAGAAGGCTCTGGTTTCTGGTTGGTTTCAACTAATAAAACCAGGAGGTTGGAAGTAGGAAGGAGAGTGATGCTGGAGAATTCATTCCCCACTGTTTCCTCCTGGCCCAGGTCATTATCTACCAGAGAGATGGTCCTTTCAACACAGTTATTCTCACTAGGTGCTGATAACTGCACCCTTCCTTGCTGCTTTACAGATCTGCTGTTGCTAGCCCTGGGGTACTGCACTGTCTCTTGTCTAGAGTAGATTATTTAGAAAACAGCTACTAACTAAGCTGTATTTGTATCTATCTATAATGGGTTGTTAGTGATCTATATGCATATAATCTAAAAGTTATTATATAAGCAATTATTTTCAAACTGATACATAATTAAATAGACTTCCCTAACTTCTCATAAAATATCCATGAAGAGAAAAACTAAAAGAAAACTCTGCATCATTAAAAGCAGTAATGAGCAAACTAATTATAAATTCAGGGAGAATTCATAAATAACTATGAGAAAATTAATATGGATTTAAAAATCCATTTTAAATACTGGAATTTATACTTTACAACATGAAATAAAGATTAGTAAAAATACAAAAGTGCTTTATACCCAGCCACCATAGATTCTGTGAATCAGATTTATAGAACCTAAAATAATTCAAAATTGGGTTACCAACTTGATTTTCTGAAGGGTTTTTTTTTTTTTTAATGAAGTAAGCAGAATACTGCTCCATTCTGTTTGTGTTGAGAATCTGTAGCAATATATTTTCCTGTTCTTGTGCTAAACAATACTGGGACCAGGTAAAGAAACTTAGTTTTTGCCCTAAGCAATTCTTTTTCCTAGAAGATAAGACTGGGAAAAAAAACAGAAAGGGCTTATCAGGACTAACAATTCGCTGATCAAGACTTGATTTAATACCCTCACCTTGCCATATCCACAAATCTAAAACTATTTTGTTGTAATTGTTCTAAGCCCAACTCAATTTCCACCTTGCAAAACTTATCTTAAAATCATCCAGCCCAGTCTCTCAGACTCTAGAAATATATACACTTCACTTCACCCTTCTGATATATTATGAAGATTCAGTCAAGATAGTCTCCTCTCTTATTGCAGTAAATCAAATAAACTTAGCTTTCCTTGATCAACAGGTTTTTCGGCTGGTTTTTTGGGGTGTCAACATTTGACAGTTTCTGTGTTGTGCTGGCATCTTACCCCACCCAGGTAGAAATTGAAAATCTTAGAATACAATTGAATAAGAAGTAAAGATTGTGAGCAGTGGATCAATGCATTTAATGGCTTTTAGATTTTGTGAGTAAAATCCAGTAAGGAAAGTTAGGATGAAAAAGAACCATGATAGCAGTTTATGTTTGAAAATGTGGTTTTTAGGTATTACATTTTCTCGGGCACCAAACAACCAGGAGATGAGGGGTTGGTGAAAGATAAGCATTTTATTAGAAAAGGGGACTTGGACTAAAGTATGTATTCTTCAACCTGCCCTCAAATTGTAGATTTAAGAAGAGTATTTATTTATCCCAAGATTGGAGAGTGACCAGAGAAATCCTCAATTCCCTCACACTTTTGTGACACATACTAATTGAACTGAGGAAGATATTATTTGAGGATGTATAGAAAAGGGGGAAAATCAAACAGTCAATTTTGATTTTTTTTCTCAACATAGTTTCTCAACACTGGCTGCATACAGAAATCAGCTGGGAAAATTTTAAAACATAAAAAATCCCAAGAGGTCCCACTAGCAGGGATTATGATTTAACTGATCTGAGTTAGGGCATGATTCCAATATGTAGCCAGAATTGTGAAGCACTAATCTAGAAGAGAAGTTGTCAAACTATGATTCATGGACCAAATGTGGCCTGGCACATGTCTTTGTGTGGCTCATGAGCTAAGAATAGTTTTTACATTTTTCAAACGTTAGGAAAAAAGAATATTTCATGATATGTGAAAATTATACGAAATTCAAATTTTAGTGTCCATAAATAAAGTTTTATCGTTGCACAGCCATGTTCATTCATTTATGCATTGTCTGTAGTTGCTTTGTATTACAACAGCAGAGTTGAGTGCTTGGAACAGAGACTATATGGCTCACAAAGCCTAAAATATTTACTATTGGGCCTTCCCAAAAAACATTTGCTGATCTCTGCTCTAGAAGAGCTATTGCAAAATTAAGAATAAAATTTTGGGAAACTCTTTGCTATCCTTAATACAGTATGACTTAAACTTTATGGATCGACTACACAACATGATGTGGTGAAAATCTACTAAATCTTTATAAAAGGAACAAGAGGAAACAAAAGAGAAATATAATCAATAAGAAAGACAAGTGAAATGAAACAGCAACTCTGGACATTTTGCTACCCTGCTTTTTCACTGACAAAAGCAAATTTTACTCTCCTTTCACTATTGTGTCCATTTTATGACAGCAGAAATATAAAGTAAGGCATGCAAACAAAGAAGAAACAAACAGCCATCAGACAAAACTTTGTTCTGTGATATGTCTGCTTCTGTTCAATGTTTTAACATTCTGGAAGCTCAAGCCAATGATTTGCATTGAAATTGGGTTTGTTTGTTTGTTTTTTTGTTGTTGTTGTTACATATCCCCCCTGCCCCTTTGCTTGCTCTTGCTGTGTGTCCATTCTTCTGTGTTTTTCTATGTCTGCTTCTTGTCTGCCCCCGTCTTTGCGGCGACGTGCCGAGTCGGCCCTCCGTGGAGGTGGCTCGCTCCGTTCATGGGTGGCTCCATTCCATTTTCATGGGCGGCTCCACTCCATGTTTTGTGGACAGCAGTGCTCCATGTTTTGCAGGCTGCCCGGCTTCCGCGCTTCGCAGGCCGCAGCTCCGTGTTTCACGGGTGACTTTGCCATACCCGTGGGGGCTCCGCCCTGCCCTTGGCGGCTTTTTGCTTTGCCCAGGCTGGCTTTGCCCCGCCCACAGCAGCTTGCCTTTCTCAAGGCCTTCTGCCTGCTCAGAGAGGTCCCCGGGAACCGAACCCGGGGCCTCCATGTGGTATATCGGTGCTCTTATCCACTGAGCTATCTAGCCGGCCCCTGAAATTGGGTTTTAACTTGCCTTATCCTACCACACTGATGTATATTTTCCAATATCTAATTTAGAGTAATGTTATCAACATTTTTAATGCTAGAGCAAGATCACAAAGTTGAACAACTATCAAGACTTCTTGATATGGGTTGAAAGTTGGTATCAAATGTCAATTCCCAACTGCATGTTGCTATAATTCTAAGAATCAGCCATACTCCTTGGACAGAAGATGCTGGTAAAATAGAACAAAAGACATGAAATGTGCTTTTCTATATAACTACTGTAAAATATTGCAATTTAAGATCTCTTTTTATATATTGAGTTTTTGTATCTTTTTAAAAAATAAGTGGGTGTTAAAGCATAATTTTAGCAAGAAAAATTTTGCCAGTACTTTGACACTATTCTCTTTACCTTGCTCCTTTATACATACATTTCCTTCAGGGTTTCTCAGATTATGAGGCTAGGTGAAGGCAAATTTGTGTACTCTTATTTCTACAGTGACCATGTTTTAGTTTACCATTAGCTTAACAATGAAGTCTATCATATTTTATTCTATTTCCCAAAAACTTTATACTATTCAAACTCATGCAGAAGCTATAAGACTTTTCTAATGAGTTGCCTGGTTATAAAAATTCAGGTTTAGTTGCATTATACGAAGTGGAATAAAATATTTTTATTTTATATTCTCAATTTTGACTTTTAACTCTCAGTTTTAAATTTAATAAAAATCCTTTACATATAGTTTGGAAATCTATGTATATTCATTCATTGTGCATAAATTAAATAATACATAAAATTATAAAGAAGAAGGAAAAAAATCTGAAATTGCATCATGTGAACATTTTGGTGATTATACTTTCAGATACCTTTCTGTGAATATATAACTCTATAGATATAAGTAAAATAATTTGTATACATACTGATTTATAAGCTATCTTTTAAGTACTAAATATTCTAAGGGAATCTTTTCTGATAGTAGATATAAATCTGCATCATCATTTGTGTTAAAGGCAAATGATTTCCCCAGATATGTAAGGAGATGCTTGGTTAGACAGAATTAGAAATTTGATCCTATTGAGAAAATTTGATATCTACATCCCTTCTAAGTTGAAGACATAAGTAACTCTAAAACATATTTTTGTTTAGGGAACAATCAATTGAGCAGCAACTCTTGGTTATGGAAATCTGAGATAAAGTCAACCATTGCGGGACATCACTATATTGCTATTAAGAGCTGGTTACTGCAGAGGACTGGGGGAATATACACAGGGCAAAGCATCCCCCTGGCAGGAAAGGATTTGAAAGACTAACTCTTTCTCCTTTGAGGTATAAGGTTATTAAATAGTTTATGTTAAGCCTTAGGCTGGGAAGCAAATTGCTATGAGCGTGGCAGGAAACTAGGCCTCTGGTGTTCAACCTGGAGAGCTGTCCCTTGGCAGAAAGGATGGCTGAATTAAAACTCTCCAGAACAGCCTCCTTGACTTGGTAGACTTGGCTGAGCATGGGAATATAAACATATGACACTGCAGCCATGGAGTCCAATTATAGGATACCATTCCATCTTGCTCATCATTGTAGGTCAAAGGCATAAGGGGACATGAATGCTTTACACACTGCAGGACCAGTTTTCACAGACAATTTTCTGTGATCTTGATAGAAGAAATGGCAATAATACCGTTTTGTGCTAATGTACAAAATAGACTAGCTAGCTCTCTCTTCTGGCATTTATTAATGGATTTTCCTCTTTTATTTGATAAGTCGGCATGTACATGTACAATTTGGAGGTGGTGATGAGCAAGAGGTTTTAAGAAGGACTAATAAATTTACTGTTGTTATATATAAGTGTAACATTAGGAAGCCAATTAAAAAATGAGAAAAGGATATGACCATCTTTATATTACTTCAATATATTATAATTTCTATAATTGATCTCTTACTGTCATTTATCTTTCCTGCTGTTTCTTTTCTTTACTGTTATTAAAAAAACACCTCAATGAATATTTGGGAGTATACATCTCTTTGTCCATGTATTTGTTGATTGTTAAAATATGACCAGCTAGATTTTAGCCATGAAAAGATATATTTCCAATTATTTAAGGCAAAACGACATCTTAGAGTCTATTTTTTAAGTTAAAGACAGAGTTTATGGATAAATTATATTATATATTTTTTCGGGCTGATTTAATTATGTACCAGCTTTGTAATTTCTTGTGAGTAATATTGAAATGAATAGAAAGTGGAAATTTTATGTTTGCAATTCACAATAAATGCCTGATTATGAAACTGTAAAGGCTATCTTAACATAGCTCAAGAAATAATAGTATAGTCATAATATTATCATGGTAAAGTAAAAGAAAACTTGAGGAAAAGTTTGTATGACATTTTGTATAATTTTATAGACAGTGATTTTCAAGAAAAGTCTTGCAAAGATTATCTTAACCTAAGACTAATTGTTACTCAAAATTATGAAATTTCATGGAGGGTCACATGACAAAAAGTTAAAAATCACCTAACTACAGGAGGAAAAATAGCATTATAATCATTTCACTGAGGAGTTGCACTGTTCTGAAGTGAAATAAAATTTTTAATAGTTGCCTAATTCCAGGTTTCACTAACATTTCTCAAAGTTTTGGGTAATATGCTTAAATCCATCTGTGTGGAGCAGCATACATAATGTAAAACTGGTACATGAACCTCTTCAGTGTGACTTCTTATTTGACTATAAACCATTGCATGGACAGTTACCTGTGGAAAGATCAGTACTTGTCATACAGGGGTGCATCGACAGTGAGGTCACAAGTTTAACCACACATGTTCATTGGATGTTCACTATATGTTCTCCTTCAAGGACCATGATAATTTTTATTTGCTCCATGTTCTTCTGAACTTCATCCAGGCTAATAGTTAAAAGTCATTAAAATGTTCTCTGTTAGCATTCCTTAAGTATCCAACAGGATGTTGAATTCCACACATAGGGATATTGTGATGTGTCTTCTCAGTACAAACTAAACTGGTC
Source organism: Chaetophractus vellerosus (assembly GCA_004027955.1). Taxonomy (NCBI): domain Eukaryota; kingdom Metazoa; phylum Chordata; class Mammalia; order Cingulata; family Chlamyphoridae; genus Chaetophractus; species Chaetophractus vellerosus. Next base: position 18,331 of record PVKH010009417.1, read on the forward strand.
ATATTAATTATTTCTCCAAATCACTAATCAATATAATCAATATAAACATCTTAAATGGTTTCTGTATATAGCATGCTTGAATTTATATAGCTACTAACAAACAAAAGAACATTCACTAGTTAATAGAGAGGTTCACTGTCACATCATTTAAGGGAGCATGACAAATATGGGGACAGTATTTTCTAGTTTTCTATGGAATCTTGTACTTAGTATCTTAGCAATCATGATATAAATATATTTCTGATTTTATAGTGGGATAGTTGATAAACTGGAAAATGTTTTGCTTTTTTTAGACATTCAGTTTTTTTTTTTTTGTTTTTTTTTTTTTTAAGATTTATTTATTTTATTACATATCTCCCCTTCCCCCCCGTTGCGGCGACGCGCCGAGACTTGGTCACTGCGCAGGCGCGGCTTTCCCCGCTTGTGGGCGGCTTCTGCTTCCATCACGGCCGGCTCCAGTTCGCGGGTGGCTGGCTGTGCTCGATTTGCAGGCGACCTGCCCTGCCCGTG
>PVKH010009418.1:0-18840 GCA_004027955.1 Chaetophractus vellerosus
CTTAAGCTGGAAAGCATAACTACATACAAGGTAAGTCTGTGGGTGTAGGTATTTGCATTTTAAAATATGTGATTATATTATAGGAAGTCGTTGTGGGGATAAGAGAAAGTCAGCACTTTACTTCATTTCCATTCATGAGGGAAGACAGGTAAGGGAGATGTGGTACTGGGGACAGGATGGGTCTCTCATCTCATTCCAGTACAATCCCTGCGTCTACATTTACCTCAGAGTCAAAGGGCAGAATCTTGGAGTACACAGAACAACCCATGTCCTAGGGTTGCTGAGAGGGGTAGAATTGCAAATGCACTTTTGAAACAGATTTTAAATGTAATTCAGGTTGAACAGTGGTGTGATAAGTCAGTAAGAGGATAAATGCTGTGGGCAGCTTTGAAAGGTTTTATTTGAACACCCTGGACCTGAAGTGTCTCATTCTGAAATGAAAGGATATATTTTATGGGCCAAGTCTACCCTCCTAGAGTACAGAGGTGATGCCCCTTGATAACAGTACAAAAGGAGTTTGAAGCTTTCCATTTTCACCTGGTCTGCGGGCTTTGACTGCATTCATTGTATGCTTATCGGCATGGAACAGGATCGTGTTCTAAAGTGTCCTGTCTGAGGGCCTGCACAAATTCTTAGATGTCTTTAATTTCACCACTCTGAACAGAATTGAACACATAGATCACTGAGCCCTGATGTTCTGAAGGCAGATTCCGAAAAACATGGTACTAGTTTCCCACAACAATCTGAACGACATAATACCACACTCAAGTGGAGTCTGAGTTACTCACACGTCTCTTCATGCATCAATAAAAAGACAATTTGAGACATTCAGGTGACAACTTGTCCCTCAGACATCATTAACTGATTTCTTTAAAGATTCATGTTAACGGTAAACAGTAGGGAAAAGTCCCTTGGGGAATCCAATTAAATTTGTTTTGTCCAAGTATTTTTGAGTTGTAGTGTGTGATTAAAATTTATTCTCATTTCTATCTGCCTGGACTCCTTCAGAGAGAGAGAGAGAGAGAGAGAGAGAGGGAGAGAGAGAGAGAGTGTGTTGGGAAGTGGGGAGAGTTCCTTTAATCCTTCCACTGGGCCATTTGCCTGGTCTCATGTTACACAATAAGTGCTCCACTTTTTCTAGGATGGTGATATTGCCTTCCAAATTTTGAAAAAAAAAGGGGGGGCTAGGGGTGGGGAAGGGAGGCTAGGCAACATTGCTCCCAGAGGAGCTTAACTGTTTAAGGGTTAAAGACACAGAAAAATTATAATTTAAGTACTATAGTGGCTAAGGCTTGATGAAGAAAGGCTTTGTTTGGATGATTAGTTTGGACTCTGTTAAGACAGACAAAATATCTTTTTTTGTTTTTCTGGCGTAGGCAGGGTTTTATATGCTTAACAGCAAATCTTCAACTGCATTCTCCTCCTCTTACATCAGCCCATTTCTCCCCTTCCTTCTCAAAAACAATGAACAAAGTGTCCACTGTTGATACCGTGGGGTGTTTCTAGCTCTTTCTAGTATAGGCTCCCAGGAGGGAAATTTTTTCTTTAGCCATCTAAACTCTGAAAATTCTGCTTCTCTAAGAAGGAATGCATGCTGAATTTTGCTAGCTCGAGTATGTTATGGCAAGTCAGCTCTGAAAGGGTAAGCAGAAATGTAGGCTCCTTGGCCCTCTAGGCCAGCGGAGACTCCCTTGATCCTGTGGCGAATCACTACTTCGGGCTCTTTGCTTGGTTTTCTCTTTCCTCAGCATTTGTAAAGTCTGCGCTTTAGGCCAGAGGGTATGGTAGAAACTCCAGAAAAGCACTGAAAGTACTATTTGTTCTTGAAAATGTTACAGTTAATCTCTTGGTCCCAGTCTGAGGGGAAGAAAAGATCTTTGTGAAGAAAAGCAACAAAATGCAGGCATATCTCTGTCTGTCCTCGTTGGGATTTCAGGAGATTTGTTAATGCTGATATCAGCAAAGAAAGCAGAATTTTAGTGCTTATCTGAAGTAGTGGCGCTTAACCCAGGATCTCTGGATTCCCAAGAGGTCCAAAGATGATTTTTTAGGGGTTTGTTGATCCTATAAATTTTAATAGGAAAGTTTGTACATAGAGACTTTTTATTGGAGAGTGGTCCCATGGCGCTCTTTAGAGACTCAAGTCCAAAACAGTAATAGCTACTTTTTTTTAGGAGGCACTGGGGATTGAATCTTGTACATGGGAAACAGGCGCTCAACCACTTGAGCTACACCTGCTCCCCAATAGCTACTTTTCAAAAGCAAGTCAATAAGGACAAGTTTTTCCCTTGTTTCTTTTGAACAGAGCTGTTTAGCAAGAGATCTTAAGAATCTATGAAGCCTCAGGCTCCTCGCCTGACTTTAAAGTTCTGTGTGTGAGTGAATGCACACACGTGAGCTTGCCATGCAGGTGGATCACACTTGCTCTAAGTGCTCTTCTCTTCCACCAGAGGATAACAATTAATGTACAGAAAGCAAAGGGTTGGGAAAGAGCTAGGGACAATGTATTAGCATTTTCTAGAATTGACTCCTGCTGCTTTGCCACATTGATAAAAGATTTACCAAAAATTAGGCCCTCACTATGTTGGGGAAGGGGAGAAGGGAAGGACCACCAATATACTACTTCCCTTAGTCCCTAGAGCCTACGACTCCCTCCAAGTCATCCAATTGGCAATATCATCCCCCCCTGGTAAGTCCCACCCTGGGTGAGTGTGAATTTTAAAGTTGGACCCGGATTTGCATTTTGTCTCTCCCACTATCAGTTGCATTATTTGGAGGCAGCTATTTAAATTCTTTGAATTTAGATTTCCTTATTGTAAAATGGGAGTAAAATACCAACTTTGAAATAATATTTTAAGACTAAATGAGATGATGCTGGGCCTGGCCACAGAGAGTGCTGAATAAATAGGCACTACTCCTTCCCTGACACTGCGTTCCCAGCTACAGCAGGGCATATCATGCTGGCTTGTAAAGGAGAGATTTCTAATGTGAAAGCATTTCTAAACCTGGTCAAGTTTTCTTTTTTTTTTTTTTTCCCCTTTATGAAACTTTTGGGAATGGAAGTTAGCAAGTCTACCAAATAAACTGAAAAATTAAATCTGGATATAGTGGCTATAAAGATGGAGGAATTGAAAACTAAGCTGGGACAGGACCAGAGAGAGAAATAAAGAACATGTGTTGTTATTTGTAACATGAACATCACCCCATCTCTCTGTGTGTGTTGGCAAGAGACAGAAGAGGCATGTCACCTCTCCATTGGGGCATCTTTGACGTGCCCTCAATCTCCACAAGCACCTTTGCCTCACATGAGCAAACATTCTGCTGAGGGAACTTACTTTTCATTGTTTTGAATATTTTAAAAGACTATTTATCCAATCAACTGAATAATGAAAGTACAAGATAACATCTAAATGTCAGTTAGAATAAGAAATAGGACATAAACCACACACACATACACCTAAAACCAAGTCACTGTTTATAAGGTTTTCTACATCAACGTTCATACTGCATTTTATGTAGCTGCTACCAATGTGTATACACCACTCCAAGTCCTACTTTCCCCCTTATTTTTATGGTTGTCATAGTTAGCATTCTAAGTGGCAATATTTAATTTAATAGGATCTATTTGTATAGCACAATGAAGTTTTCAGTTGTTTCAGGTTTTTGACTCTCAAATATTTCTTTTATATATCTACACAATGCTATTTTGATACAATTCTTCCTCCCTTGTCAAAAGTTCTGATAAGTTTTATGACCTTGGTCATCTTTTGCCAAATTGCTCTTTAAAAGGATTTATTAATACAAATTGGCCGTTAGCAATGGTTATGTATACCTGAAGCCAAATTTTCCCCATCTTTCCCAACACTGGATTTTGTGTTTCTTTTTTTTTTTTTTTTCTAATTTAATGAGAATGAAGTATGTGGTAGTTTTACTTTTCAATTTAAAAATCATGAATATGACTATTTTCCCATTTTCTAAAACTCAACTATTTCTATCTCCTTTTGTGTGAATCATCTATTCCAGGGGTTGGAAAATTATACCTAATGGACCAAATTTGGCCAGCTGCCAATTTTTGTAAATAAAGTTTTATTGGAATATGACCATGCCTATTTGTTTCCCTACAGTCTGCCTGCTTTCATGCTACAACTGCAGGGTTGAGTAGCTTCAATAGAGCAAAGTCTAAAACATTTGCTAATTGGCACTTTATAGAAAAACTTTTCCAACTATAATCCCATCTCTTAGCTCTCGTTCACACTTTATGCTCCAAGATGTTTCCCTTGTTTTGGTGAAGATTGAACGTGGTTAAATACATTGCACACGCCCTTCCCTCTGTCTGGAACTTCTGATCTCCACTGTGCCAGGAACGTTCATCCTTCCAAACCCTCCTTGAAAGGTGCTCGTGCTATAAAGCATTCCCTTCAGTTCTAACTTACCCCTTTACTTTTTGTTAGATGATATTGACAGTGGGTGGGAGAATCAAGAAAACAATGCCTGCGAAAGCACTTTGTAAAACTACAAGGTGGCATATAAAAATAAAGCTTTGTCCACATCATTTTCTTCTAATATTATTATTATTATTGTACTTGGCAGTGCCAAGTACAATAATGCCTTCATTCTACTTTTATTTCAAACCATTTATATTGAGCTTTTTAGACCAAAGTGTCCCATTTGGCTCTCGTGAGTAAAGAATCTGCCTTTCCTTACAATATCTCTTTATTGAGTACAAACACTATGTTGGGGCATCTGGACTAGTTACTTTGCTAGTCCCAGAGGCCCAATTGGATCAATCTTATGAGTCTCCTCAATTATTGAATAATCATTAAGATGACTCAACGCATCAATCAATCAACCAAACAAAAGAGCCCAGTCTTCTATGTTGTCCTTCTCTTTGACTCCACAGAGGCAAAGATTAGCATCCTAGGGAAACAATAAATACAAAATCCTGAGAGAATATTCAGAACCAAAGAACCATTCTATCCTTTGGTTGCAGGCAATTATGCAAAAATCAGACAAGATAATACCTTGGAATTTTATTTATCCAGAAAAAGAGGGGAGCTGAACAAAAACATATAAGCCCAAAATGATGCCAGAATCTTTGAGGATTGTCCTACTTATCGTCCCAAAGGGTCTACTGGAAGAAAAGTGCTCTGCACTCCAATATAGCATACTATATAAATTGGATCTGCTTTCCTCTCTCTGACCTCCCTCCTTCTTCCTTCAGCAATCAGGCATATCTCATAGAAAATATTTACATGAAATATAAGATATATAAAAACTGTAACAGGATGTTGCGTGTGGACTCGTGTGTGTGTGTATGTATATTAATACAGTTTAGAAATTTAAACAATGATCTCAAGAGAATCCGGGAAGGAGCTTAGATATTTCCATTTGCCTTGTGAAAAGTTTAATATGTGTTGAAAGCCACAAGGCTAAGGTTCAGATTACTCAGAGTGAAAGCTGGGGAGGTTATGAATGCTCAGGGTCCCAGAGACCAAGGCTCTTAGTTATAACTGCATTTCTGGAGATCAGGGCGCCAGAATGTTCACCGCTTCCATTAAGGAGCAACTGCTTATTTTAGTGGTGCTTTTTCCTCTCAGGAAGTGCAATATATAGTAAGGGCAGAAAAATAAGCAAAGGAGGAAATTTGTTATTGATTTTCTTTTCTTCTGTGAAATTACATGAAAGCTCAATGGCTTCTAGCAGTACCTTAGTCAATAAGGCTCCATTTGAGACCACCTTGAAGTTCAATTCTCTCCTAATCCTTTTAAACTTCCTCTAGTGTAGGGTGCTATTGTATTTAGTTGACTTTGGTGCTGAGATACCATGAACCTTTTTATTCATGACACTACAGAGAGGATTTTGCTCAAAGTAAAACTGTCAAGTATTTTCAGAAAATAAAGATTTGTTTCTTTCGATAAAAAATAACAACACAAAACAAAAAAACAAACCTGGAAAGCCAAGGATAAAAATAAATTAGTAAAGTAATCTAAATAAGTAGTAGGATTCCTTATTACAAAACAATATTTCGGTACTGATATGTTGCCAGTTGTTCTAGTTTGCTGGGGCTACTATGACAAATACCACACACTGGTTGGTTAAACAACAGAAATTTATTGGCTGACAGTTTGGATGCTAGAAGTCCAAAATCAAGGTATTGGCAGGCTGTGCCTTCTCCAAATTCTGTAGTGTTCTGGTGGTGGCTTAATGGCAATCAGTCTCTGCCTCCATCACATGGCAAGTTGGCTCTTCCTTTTTCCTTCTGTGACCTCTGCTCCCATGTCTAACTTTCCTTAGCTTATAAGGACTCCTGTCATATTGGATTAAAGCCTACCCTGATTCAACCTGGCCTCATCCAAATACGATCTTTGAAGATCTCATTTACAAATGAGTTCACATCCACAGAACCGGGAGTTAGGACTCCAACAAGTCTTTGTGAGAGACATGATTCAGTCTACCACACTAGGTTTTCTTGGGTTTGAATTGCAACAGGACTAAACACAGCGTTTTCTCCTTTGGGGTGGTTTATCTCAGACTCACCATTATACATGCATACATTTTGGTCATGATGATTCTAACGTTCATGGAGCATTTACTGTGTGCTAGGTAATATGCTAAGTTTTTATATGGTTTCTGTTTCGTAGGGAAGCAATAAGTCGCCTGTGTGACGGTGTCCCTGGAGCAAATGGAGCCATTAAAAAGCGAAAGGTAAATATTGAGTGGTCTTATTATGTTTTCCTCACTATGGGAAAAATAATATGAAAATAGTTGTTAGTTCATTCCACCATCTGACCCTAGGCCCAGGCTGGCCTTTATTAGGTGGCAGGATATCAGAACTGCACTCAAAGTTGTTCTTGTCCTTCAAGTTTCTCTGACTCTCCTTGACACTGTCTGAAATGGTGATGCCTAGAGTGACAGAGTGGAGAAAGCACCTAGCCTTCAAGTCAGAGCATGTGGATTCGGGGCATAGATCTTTATTTGCCTTTGAGCATGTTATCTCATCTCTCTAGGACTCTGTGTTGTTACTGTAAAGTTAGAGAGTTGAATCAGATGACCGCTTTGGTTCCTTCCAATTTCAATATTTTATAATGCATGTATTCAGCATGGTAACATTTTAGACTTTTTTTTTTAAGATTTATTTTTTATTTATTACATATCTCCCCCCCCCCCCCTTTCTGCTCGCTCTTGCTGTGTGTCCATTCCTGTGTTCCTCTCTGTCTGCTCTGTCTCCCCCTGTTGCGGCGTCGTGCCGAGACTGGTCACCGCACAGGCGGCTTTGCCCCGCTTGTGGGCGGCTTCTGCTTCTATTCACGGCCGGCTCTGCTTCAGTTCGCTGGTGGCTGGCTGTGCTCCGTTCGCAGGCAACCTGCCCTGTCCGTGGCAGCCTGCACATGGCGGCTTGCCCTTCTCAAGGCGGTCTGCCTGCTAGGAGAGGTCCCTGGGAACCGAACCCAGGGCCTCCCATGTGGTACACCAGCACCCTATCTACTGGGCTATACGGCCGGCCCCCATTTTAGACTTTTTAAACTCTTTATTTTCAAATTGAGACATAGCTGGGTAAAAGGAGCTTTCCGTGCTGAAAGATGTTAGACTGACAGATTTAAATCCTGCTTCTGCTACCTACTAACTTTGTGGTCTGGGGCAAATCACTTAACCTCTTGAGTCATTGGTTTCCTGATCTCCAAAATGGGGGAAAGTAGCACTTACTTTATAGGTTGTGTAAGAATTAAATGAAATGATATCTAAAAAAGACCTAACATGGTGTTTGTCATATATTAGGCTTTCAACAATAATTGTAGCTACTATTATTGCTATTAAGTTATTAATCCCAGAATGTTTCATTTCTTTTAGAAGTCCAAAGGGGAAGTACAAAAGCTCTGAAGACAACTCTGTATGTCATGTAGACTGTGTAAGAGGGAAGGGTTTTTAGAGACTTTCTAGATCAACACTCTCATTTTGCCAACTACTAAACCAAGGCTCAGAGAAGAGATGGGATTTTCCTTGAGTCACTAAGAAAATTAAGGTTAAACCAGCTCCAGAAGACAGGTCTCCAGATTCCCAGCTCAGTGCTCTATTTCTATGTCACCTAGCCTCTTTTTGTTGTTGTTAAATCATTTTGCATAGAGCTGACCCCAGTGTCACCCAGAGTGACTCAGATGAGCCACATGATATGGGAAAACTCTGACTAATGACTCTTGAATTCTATTAAGAACTCCCTATTATTAGTTTCTTTGACAGAGCCCATGGCCTTAAAGCAGCAACCTCTAGCCTCCTCCTACTTCTCATAACTTCTGAGAATAGGATGCTTCAACTGGATGATCCCAACAAACAGGCCCATTCATTTAAGACTCTCATTTTAGGAGTAGGGAGTCCACCCCTACAACACAACTAAACAAACCAGGTTAGCATCTTCTAGAAAGCACAACTATAAAGAAAATTTTGTGTTAACTTCCTTTTGATGGCTAGCATTTATTGAGTACTTACGACATGCCAGGGACTCTCCCAAGTACTTTACATTTTTTATACTCTTCACCAAAAACCTCACAGCAGATCCTGTTGTTTAGCTCCATTGTACATATGAGGAAACTGGGGACCCAGAAGGGTTAAGTAATTTGCCCGAAGTCACCCACTCAATAAGCAGGGAGGCAATGGTCAAGTCCAAGCTGACTGGCTCAAGGACTCAGCACTCTTAACCAGATGTTATCTGCCTCTCTGGCCTGGCATTTCCCCTTGGGTGAGGGAGCCAAAACCTATTTAAGGTCAGTTGAGTGTGGTCTGGTTTTCCTTTTCATTCCATTAGGTCTGTGGGCTATTTTAACATAGACAGTTTGGAGAGCTTAGCATTTAGCCATTTATGTGGTACCCCATGGCTTTGAAGTTTAAAACCTAATGAAAAACTGAAAGAACTGGAGGCTCCCTGAGAGACTATGTGTTATGAAGTTTTCTCATGTATAAAGTGGAAATCACTCCTGCCTGACCTGACTGCACCCTTTAGTCAAAGTTGTGAAGTATCCCATCCTCAGCCTTTCCTTTCTGTTCTGTTCTCCTCCCACCCTCGTGGAGACCTCTCCCAGGGGCCAGGGCCAGCACAGTTTCTCCTCTCCTTCTTTCTCAAAGAGGAAGAATCCTGTAGCAATATTTACCTGAATTTACTTAATAAGTAGTAATTATAGTCAGTGCAATTTGTTAGCACTTTACCCCATACTATGAATTTTCATATACTTTTTAAAATATTTTATTATTTATTTATTATATATCCCCCCTTTCTGCTTATTCTTGCTGTGTTCATTTTTGTGTTCTTCTGTGTCTGCTTGTCTCCCTCCGCTGCGGTGACCCACCGAGTCAGCTCACCATGCGGCGGCTTGCCCCTGCTCACAGGGGCTTGCCCTGCCCGCGGCGGCTTGCCTTCTCCAGGTGGTCTGCCTGCTCGAGGAGGCCCCAGGAACTGAACCCAGAGCCTCCCATGTGGTAAACCGGAGCCCTACCAATTGAGCTATAGCCGGTTCCCCATATACTTTTTTATTGAATTCAATTCTTATAAAACCACCCATGACTAGAAGTGGAATAAGTGACATAATTATTCTTACTCTGTAAAATAAGACACTGAGAGGGATTCAGAGTTTCTTAAGGATCCTCAGCTAGTTAGTGACACACCTGGAACTTGAATCCAAGTTACCTCATTGCAAAGCCTGCATGCTTTCCACTTGGCTGTGCCTGCCTGAAATCCATGTGCTTTCTCACTCTTGGTCATTTAAATGTTAAGTCATTTCTAATAATAGAATGAAAGACTTCATTTCCTACACAATAAGTACATTTTGCTTGTTTCTCCCAAGGTTAAGGTTATTGTGAGGACCAAATTAAGATAATGTATTTAAAGGTTCTTTAAAAATAAAGTGCTTTTCAAGTGTGAGATATTATTATTACTTAATTGGTATTTAATAATAATTTTTAAAAACTAGCATGGAAAGGAAACTCTAGAGAAGCAAATGAATAATTTGCTAATTAAATGCAATAACTGTTGGGAACACAAAATCTCTGAATTATGTGGCTGTCTTACCCAGGGCCATGTGAAGAGCAAAGAAAGTAGACTGAGTCAAATTTGTGACAGCAATTCCTAAAATGTTTGGGGGCTTTAGTCACATTGCTTGTACTACATTTTAGAATGTGCTTGGAATTAAAAACAAAACTATGCATTGAATTTCAACAGCAATGTGATTCCATCAGGAGTCAAATAAAAGTTATATAAAAGCAAAATTACCAAAGAATCTATGTTTTCATTGACTGCCTCAAATTATTCATTCATATGTTGAGGAATCACCCACTTTCTACCCACTTTCCATTCTCAACAGATCTGCTTTCCAGCACAGGATTTTGGGACTTAATCCAAACATCGCAGTATTTAAATCACCCAAATGATTTCTTAGAACTTAGACTCTTAGTGCTGGAAAGGCCCAAACAAATAATAATAATAACAGCAACAGCAGCTTTCATTTATCCAGCCAAGTACTTTGATAGGTGTGCTTTCCATCCATTATCTAATTTAATCTTCACAACAGCCCCCTATGAGATGGCTATTTTTTTAAAATCCATGTTTTTTCAGAAAAGGAAATTGAGAGTTAGAAAGGTTAAATTATTTGTCCAAGCTTATACAGCTGGTAAGCTGCCCTTTTGTCTGGGAAAATCAACCAACCCAATCTCTCATCCCTCTATTGCTACCTATTTCCCCATTTATGACTTCAATGTTTTTATAATTCCTGGGCACCCCAACTTTCATGATTCTTCCTTCACCCTCAGACCTCCTCTACCTGAGAAATGCCTGGTTCATTTTTTAAACTTTCATCAAAACATACCCCTTTCCTCAAGAGTGTCCTTTAAATTTCCATTAGTCAATTCTAGTAAGCCATCATTGTTAGTCAGTTACTGTGGCACAGGCTAACCCTTTCCTAGTAATATTTGTTAATTTTAACAACAGGTACCTTCTGGAAACAATAATTTAACCTAAAAGAATGGCTGACGGTAGAATTTCAGGCATCCATTGTGGTTATCTGAGGGTGGAGATTAGGCTGGCAGGGAGGCCTTTTTAACTCTGGTGAGGGGAAGATGAGGGGGAACAAAGGATGGTTTCAGTAAAGGAAGCAGTTACCTAAGTGGACAGTGTTCATCAGTGCCTTCATTGGCTGATTATCAACTTAGATTTGTGATGCTGAAAAGTACTTGAGAATTCAGCTGGTCCAAACTCTTAACAGAAGTTCCTTTTACAGTCCCCTTCTCCCAGTTGGGGAGAGGAAGAATGTCTGAGAAAAGTTCTAAGGACTCTAATTTCACTACTTACTAGAAGACTTGCAGCATTCCAATTTTTAAAAAGTTTTTATTTAAAAAGTCATTCCATCTCATTTGATTTATATAAAGTGAAGTAGAGAGTAACAAGTATGGGTTTTGGCCTTTTAAAAAAACATTTAAATAACATTAACATTCATTTAGTAACAAAATCCATAACTTAGAGTGTTGCTTTGTTATTTTTAAAGCCTCCAGTGAAGTTTCTATCAACAGTACTTGGCAAAAGTAATCTTCAGTTTTCGGGAATGAATATAAAACTGACCATCTCAATGGGCAGCCTCACATTGATGAATCTTGACAACCAACAGGTAAGATCCTGAATGTCATTTATGACTTCAACACAACACCTATTTTTCTAGAGAAACCTGAGGATAATAAAGAAAATAAAGTTTCAGACAGAGTGTGCTTAAAATTTAATAAGGCACAAGGGAGAAAATCTGCCAAATATTTATGCCTAACAATACTTAGAACAATTGTATTACTAACTCATTATTGGGGTGTCTTAATGCCTGCATATGTGCCCCTACCTAATTGACTCTGTATTAAGAACTAGCATGCAAAGTACATAGTAAATACCATTTGGCAACTCATATTCCTGAATCAGTCATTCATTCCTTTCCACCAACCTCCACAAAGGGAAAGAAATTCCAATATCGGAACTAACAGACTATGTATAATGGACTGGGGTGCAGATGATGGGCAAGGGGGAGGGGTGATGTTAGGATTAATATTCTAGTAATTGAGATTTAAGCAGAAATCACTTTCTTCCAACTTTTGGGGTTGAAAAGCTTTCTAAAAGGTTATTGTATACGGTGTGAGGTACGAATCTAACTTCATTCTTCTGTATGTGAATATCCAGTTTTCCCAGCACCATTTGTGGAAGATACTCTTCTTTCCCCATTGCATGTACTTGCCAAAAATCAATTGGTTGTAGATGTATACGTCTATTTTTGGACTTTAAATTCTGTTCCATTGGTCTATTTGTCTATCTTTATGTTAGTATTGCACCATTTTGCTTACTGTAGCTTTGTGGTACAATTGAAATCAGAAACTCAAAAATGAATCAACTAAAACAAACAAACAAACAAACAAAACAAGAAATAAATGAATGAATCAACTAAAAATGGATCAAGAACGTCAATATAAGAGCTAAAAGAACTCTTAGAAGATAACATAGAGGCAAATCTTCACAACCTGGGATTTGGCAATGGATTCCTAGCTATGGCATCAAAAGCATGAACAATAAAAGAAACAGATAAATTTGACTTCATCAATCTTTTGGGTATCAAAGGAAATTATCAAGAACGTGAAAAGACAACCTACAGGACGAGAAAGAATTGCAAACCATATATTGGATAAGGGCTTAATGAACAGAATATATAAAGAATTTTACAATTGAGCAACAAAAAGACAAATGACCCAATTAAAAAAATGGGCAAAGGACTTGGAAAGATATTTCTCCAAATAAAATATGCAAATGGATACTAAGCACATGAAAAGATGCTCAAAGTCATTAGCCATTAGAGAAATGCAAATCAAAAGTCCAATGAGTTACCATCTCATACCTACAAAGATGACTGTTATAAAAAAAAAAAGAAAACAGAATAACAAATGTCGGGGAGCAGATGTGGCTCAAGCAGTTGAGTGCTGGCTTCCCACATGGGAGATTCCGGGTTCGGTTCCCGGTGCCTCCTGAAAACACACACACAAACAGACAACAAGCAAACAAATGAAGAAACCAACTCAGGAGAGCTGATGTGGCTCAACCACCCACACACAAGGTTCCGGGTTCAATCCCCAGCTAAATAAATAAATAAATAAATAAATAAATAAATAAATAAATAAATAAATAAATAAATAAATAACAAAGATTGAAAAGGATGCAGAGACATTGTGGAAATGTAAAATGGTGCAGCCACTGTGGAAAGCAATATGGCAGTTCCTCAAAATGTTAAATATGACCCAGCAATTCCACTCCTAGGTGTATACCCCCCAAAAGTAAAAACAGCATATCAAATAAATATGTACTTGTACATCAATATTTATGGCAGCATTATTCACAATAGCCAACAGGTGGAAACAACCCAAGTGTTCATCAAAAAGTGAATGGATAAACAAAATGTGGTACAGACACACAATGGAATATTATTCGGCCATAAGAAAGAATGATGTTATGAGGCATGCTGCAACATGGAAGAAACTTGAGAACATTATACTCAGTAAAATAAACAAGGCATATAAGGACATACATATACATATATGATATTGTATGCTATCACTTATAAGAGATCTCTAGAAATAGCAAATTCACAGGAATAGAAAGTAGATTAGAGATTACTAGGGGTCAAGGGGAGGGGGCAAAGGGAAGTGTTTGTTTGAGGAAAAAAGAACTGATTGTAATCATTTATGCCCCCCCCAAAAAAAACCATATTGTAAAATGACACATTATGAAAAAAAATTGTAAAGGTACAGAAGATTGGAACAGCACAATTAACAAGCTTGCACTAACACTAATGGACATATGCAATCCTGTAAGTAATGATTGGAGAAAATACATTTTTTTAAAGATTTATTTTATTTATTTCTCCTCCTCCCCTTGTTGTTTGCTCTCCCTGTCTACTCTCTTGCTGCGCCAGCTCACTGTCTTGCTCATCTTCTTTAGGAGGCACCAGGAACCGGGCCCTCCTATGTGGTAGGCGGGCACCCAGCTGCTTGAGCCACATCTGCTTCCCAGGAGATAATACACACTTTAAAAGTATATAGAAAGTAATAATAAATAAGAAAAAACAAACAAAAAAATAGAGAATTTATGAAAACTAGTGTGAGGTCATAAAACAATGTTACTGCAGAAACACAATGTTTCTTCTTTGATGATTTATGATACTCTGGTGTGTCTGAGTACTCATTTTGTGCACCTTATATCTCACAGAATAGTGTTGCTGAAGCAGTTGAAAAGATGCATGTGCATTGAACTAAATGTGCACCTCAACTAGGATACTCTTTATTACGTTTTTTAATTTTAACTTGCTTTTGATTTTTTAAACTAAATTCTGTTGAGTCTGATTTTTCTTTTTGTCCAATATGTAGTGATTCAAGGGCTCTTGATATTTAAGATTTTTTTCATGGAATGTTGTTGATCAAGCCCTCATGGAAGGTTTAATGTGTACTTGGCAATGAGAAAACACTGAAAGGCTGTGAAACATATATAGGAACAATACCCTGGCTTTGCTACTTACTAGCAAGATACCCAGTAATATGAGGTTTATAGTATTTATTCATAGAGTTTCTGAGAGGATGAATTTAACACCAGTATGTATCTCACAGAGTTATTTAGAGGATTAAATGAGATAATAGATGTAAATCACTTAGCACAGTGCCTGACACATGGTTACGATTACTAGATACGTCGTAACTATTAAGTTAATATCTTTCTTGGAGACCTTTTCATATTCTCAGTACTTAACAAGGAAGGCATGTTATATAAAATTGTAAAATTGTCAGTAACATAAATACAGTCATATACAGTTTGGCATCTATTTGTTTTTTTACCAAAAACTTCATTTAAAGATTCACTTTATATTCTAAATTCAAAATCAGAACAAAACACATTTATTATACAGTAGTATAAAATATCTTAGGAGGAAAATGCTTAATATGAGACAGTTCAAAATAGATTCCTATCTTGTTGGGTCCTGATTGATTATCCAAGAGTGATGATACCATTGGTATAAAGACAGCTTAACATTTTTGGCTGTACTTGGAAGATGCAGCATATCTGGGTGGAAGGTGAAATATTCATTCAGTCATTCAGAATCTTTGCCCTCAAAACACCTTTAGATTTAAAATATTATTTTTAGTTTTAGTTTTCACCCAGGTATATGGCACCAGGAGGCTCAATACTTTTAATGATGATTTCTCATTGAGTATTGGAGCCGTTCTTAGTCTGATTTTCAGGGGAGGAAGAGTAGACAAAGCTGGAGCCATCATGGTGACAGCCTTAGGTGCAGAATCTAATGAGCATTTTTTAAAGTGGCTCTTTCCATGAGGTGACTAAAGTGAATGGGGGAATTTAGGAAGAAAGAGGTTGTGGTGTGTATGCTAGGGAGCATAGCATGTTCTTATTGTCAAAATTTCTTTCCCCTCCACTACCCTTCTTCAGGGCACTGAAATTAGAGGAAGTATTGCCACACACCTACAATTTTTAAGGCAGAATAGAGGTAGGGACAGTGGCATGGGTGGCTTCTACTGCCAGTAGCTTCAGCAATGGGTGCTTTTGGGAGTGACTCATCTTTTTTTCTACACTGGTGGCATGGAATAAGGTTGTGTTCAGCTGGAAGTGAGGACCAAAGTTAGGATCTCATTGACTTGACTCAAGGACTGATTTTAAAAAATTATTGTGAACTATTCTGCAGGGATAATGGATAGGAGAAAAAAAGATGTACCACTCTGAATGCTTCCACTCAAGCTTCATATATGCCATCTAAAGAGCAACTGAAATGTTCGAGATGAAGGCAGCAGAGAAGGGAGCTTATGGATGTAGCATGAGAAAAGGATTTGTTTATGAAATCCTCCTTAAAGAAAGCTACCCCCTTGAAGTTCTAAGATAAATACAAGGAAATAGTAATACCTTTTCTTCCCACTTAACTTTTAAGAGACACTTTGGACTAAAAACATAAAATTCAAGTTTATGGATTCCTTAATAGATAACAGATCATTTATAGGTCAGAAGGCACACATTTATCTCCAGTCACTGAGGACATCAAGAATATAGCCATTCATTCCCAGAATATGTTTCACAAACCTGCCAGGGCAGAAAATAAAATTATATTACTTGCCATTTTTTAAAAATTACCATATTTTGGGATGGGAAAATATTTTGGTAAAGCAAATTATAGGAGTCCTTTATATTCTTTGTTTTAAAATTCAAGCAACAGTCTTTCTTGGCATACTTTAAGATGGCATTTTAGGGCTTTAAGCAACAATGTTAAATGTCTCAGTAGCTCCTATCTTCACTAATTTTTTACTCACTTCTATTATCACCCACTCCACCAGCTGCAGAATTGAAAAAGGTAATGGAGATAAAGAAGAACAGGCAGAAAATGAAGACATCCTTTAGTCTCCATGAGGGGAGGCAACTTCAAATATATACAAAAGCCAGACAGGTAATGCCAGCTGTCCAAGTACAAGAAGCAGTAATGGTGCAAGCACAATGATAAACGGCAGTGCCCCCTGGCCTTCAGTGTGGAGACCACACAGGAAAAACCTTCTCTATCTGAAGATGAATCCGATGCTTTTTTGCCATGAGGACTGTAGATGAAGTGTCAGATATTCTGCTTTTACAAAAGAAACTGGAAATCTGGGTTTTTAGCTGCTATCCCTGGATAATGAGATACTGGTCTCTAAGAAACTAAAAATTAGAAGCAGGAATCAAACAAAATGGATCTGCAGGCCATCTGTGGCCTGAGGGGCAGCCAATGTTGTACATTTGGTCTAAGCATTTATAATACAAATGGATAGATCCGGGAAATTCTCCCCCAGTCACACGATGTACTCATAAGCTCCTTTAAGTTCCCTTTCCCCACTCCACTATCCTACCAAAAAAAAAAAAAAAAATCCACTTTTTTCCCCAGAACTTTTCTTTGGTTCTCAGTAATAACACTTACATATAGCTTATCATGTGCCAAACACTACTCTAAATAACATACCACACATATTATCTTTAGTTAAGTCTCACAATTTATAAGGTACATCTGATTAATATCCCTCTTTTCAGTTAAGGTCCCTGAGGTAGAAAGATTAAGTAATTTACCCAGTTATAGAGCTAAGTAGTGAAGCCCAGATTTGAACCAGGATTTGTCTGATAATTGTAATATTTCTTAAAAAGTGATTTTACACCTCTAAAACGGGTGTTAAAATGTTACCATTTTCCATCTTCAGTAAACACTAACAAGCATTAACTTCAGTGGTCTCTCAGGTTACTTCCCATTTTGAAAACCAACTAACTAACCATAGTCAGTTGCCGTCAAGGTCTTTTTTCCCAAGAGATTTTTAAACTCAACAGGGAGTGCAATTTTCTTTCCCACTCCCCTTGCTGCCTGCTTAGTCACAGAAACAGAATCACAACCTCTTAGATTGTAGACCTGAATTTTTTCCTGAGCCGATTTTCCTGGCATCTTTAACTGGAGGTAAATACAAGTGGCCAGTTTGTTGTGTATTGGCATTCTTTTTTCAGAGTTTATCTATCCAGACTCATTTGACTGCAGTTACAAGCTATTTGAGAAAGGAATGGAAGAGGTAAAGTATAGGAGAGGTACTAGGACTAAGATATTTGTCAACATTTCAACTATCTGGTTTTTTCTCCCACCTCCCATCCCCTCCCCACCAAGCTAGTATTTGGGTGATTACGAATCATCACTGGGACTTAATGGCCACAGGCATATATTTTACAGAAAAGAAACTCCTTCCCCAAAGGACAGGATGACTATTACATGGATAAGGCTCTGAGTTGCCCTGTTGTATTGAATGTGTCCTACAGTGCCACAATAGGCAGAAACATCGGTACTTTTACTGATCATGATTAAAACCTGCCTATTACAACTCAATTTTATTGGGTGCAGTCTTCTGACAATATCTTGTCTATTTTTCTTACAGAACTTCAGCATCTTAACATATTACCCATAGCAATACACTCATTGATAGGGAAGGTTTTGAGATTGGCAAATTAATTCCTCAAATTAATTTGTATTGAAACTGGATCACTTTCCCATATAAATACCGGTTAAATTTCAGTCATAAAGCAGTTGTAATAGTATGTACAAAAACTAGTATACAGAGAAAGTATGTGTGCAATACTAACAGTCAAACAAAAGACACGGAACAAGAAATTTTATTATCTTGAATGCTGGTGCATAACGAATAACAAGCTTAATTAGAGGAGGAGACAGAGGGAAACAAAAGATACTGAGGTGGATTTCTGGGCAGGTTTAATACCGTTAAAGGTTGATGGCAAAATTGTTCATGTCTTCTTTATTTAGTTCAACTTGTACAGCTTTCCTTTTAGGTAGCAATTTTCACTAACACTTCTTATGAAACTCAACTAGTCTTTTGTCTGTCAATTAAGTGAAAAATAGGGAGCAAAACAGAAAATTTTCCTAATATATAAGGATGTTTAGAAATAGTTTTTCTTAGTACTTTCACATACATTTTAGTGTTTATATTTGAAACATTATTAAGGGCATCTTAATTTTTTATTGGTCTTAATTTTAAAAATGGTCATGACAATGGATACTCTTGAATTATAGATCATAGTAGCTTTATACAGGAACAAGATACATGTATAAACAAAATTTCAGTTGCTCTTGGAAACACATTTTAAGATTTAGCACATGTGATATATATTTCTTTTTGGGTTTGTTCATCCTGTTGGGATACTGACAACTCTTACACAAATAGTTTGTTTTGATAACTATAGCTTGAATAAATCACAAAATTGGAATTTTCAAAGTT
>PVKH010009419.1:0-18845 GCA_004027955.1 Chaetophractus vellerosus
GCTGATTTTTCTTTAGGTTTTTTATTTTTCTTCTTGTAAACTACCTGCGGGTTCAGGCAACCAAACCCACGGAAACCCTTTCCACCCCTGTCAGACCCTCCCACTCTCGGGAAAGAAGAAATCTGTCAAGGAGGGTTAGGACAAACTGGCAGAAATGCACAATCACCAACAGATGCACATTCTAAAAGAGAAGTCAGGAAGATTAGGTAGCATTACTGTGCAGTCCATTCTCATAGCTTCAGCAACAATAATAGAACATGTTTTTTGAGTTGTCTGATAATTTATGGGAGGAAAATTGGTAGAAATGAGGACTATTGTGGTTATTATGTGGTTCTGAAAATGAGGGACTAGAAAATATTTTTGATGGATTAAAAGGGATGGAAATGATTTCAAGGTGGAGGTGCTTATCTGAAGTTGATCTGCAACAAAAATGCGTGCCTGTTAGTAACAGGAAAGAAGAGATAAATATTACTTCTGTGGGAGCTCATGCCCCTGATACTGTAATTTAATCTAAAAGACTGAATAGTGAAAACTATAGGCATTTGAGCAAGTTTAAATTTAAATAAAAACAAATGTATAAACAAACTGTAGGTAGATAACTTGAATCAAGAAAAAGAAAGAAAATTGCTTTAATGTAATCTTGAATATCTGGGAGAATTTGGGGCTAAAAGATTAGACCCAAGGGGTAATGATTCAATCAGCCAATTGACAAGAAATTCAAAGGACTCTCACAAAAAGATAATTTTGGTTAATCATATCAAAGGAGTGAATGAAAAAAGAAATTTCTGTGATGATGCAATGCTTAAATAATGAGATGGTATAGACTTTTAGGGATGTGAAGACCAGAAATTATTGGCCATACAAAGTCACAATTGTGAGAAACTGTGTCCCTTTGGAGGTATCTGTTTCTAGATGTATTAGAGAAATTCAGGATGCTTAAAGTGTCTTTACCTATGAAAGGTAATCCTAGCCATATCTAAATTTAGTGTCCATGTTTCATGAAAGCTTCAGGCTCCTTCATGAAACTAGTGGCATTCTGTTCCAATAACAAATGAAAAAAAAAAACAAAACAGAAATCCTAAGAGGTCGACTTTTTAGTTAGGATACAAAATATTTCCGTACACTTCACATATTAGCATAGCTCTTGCCTGACTGTGTAAGGGATGTTCAGTGGATGTCTTCCAGAGGAATTCTGACTACAGGAAATATGGAGTGCCTATTAATGACCTCTCCTGTTGATTCTTCAATACAGTTCTAACATCAATGCATTTAAGATTTCCTCGGGACTGCGCCAATGTGTATCCTTAGTGTCAAATAAGAAAGTGATAGTTTCCACTCCTTTATGTGCAAATTATCAAAGTGATGATGGGTTGCAAGCACTCTTGTTTGAATATGTTCATGCTGCCATTAAACCTAGAAATACTGATGCCCAGTTATAAGCTCCCACACCTCTCATCCTCTTGGTGTCTAGTCAGTTCTGTACCAGATTTCCTCTACGCTCCAATCTCAAGGTATTATAGTTAGATAGCTAGCTTAGATAGATGGATGTCTCTATCTATCTATATACATTTTAGAAGAACGCTGTCCAATAGAAATATGATGTGAGGTGCACATATGAGCCACACATGTAATTTTAAATTTTCTAGCAGCCACACTAGAAAAGGTAAAAAGGAAACAAGTGAAATTAATTTTAATAATATATTTAGCCCAATAAATACAAAATATTATATTCTTAAGAGATTATAATCAGTATAAAGTTTATTAATGAGATATTGGTAACAGATGGTGGTGGTCATAGTATAAAGTTGTGGATATAGTTAACAGTACTGAATTATATATTTGTATGTGGTTAAAGGGAAAATTTTAGGTTGCATATGTTATTAGAATCAATTTATTTTAAAAATCCATGGAACTACGCAACACAAACAGTGAATCCTAAGTTAAACCATGAACCATAGTTAATAGTACAATTATTAAAATGTGCTTTCATCAATTGTAACAAATGCAAAGTGTTAATAATAGAATGGAATATGGAAAGCCCATATTTTATTCATGATTGTTTTGTAAACCCACAACTACTATTTTAAAAAAAGAAAATGTTATTAATGAGATACTTTGCATTCCATTTTTTTGCATTAGGAATTCAAAATACAATGCGTATTTTACACTTATACCTCATTTGTATTGGGAATAGTCGCATTTCAAGTGCTCTTTACCTACATGTGATAAGTGGCTATTGTATTGGACAGTGTAAGTCTAGATTTCCTTCTTTTCTGCTTTATATGGAACGTAAGTTCTTTTCCCATTTACTCATTCAACATAGAGATCAAACACTAATTGTTTGACAGGGTGACAGCATCTTTTGATTTTTACCAGTAGCATCTCCATAGTGGCTTAACAGAAGAAGACATCAATGGCTTTGAGGGCATAAAGACTTTGGTTTGCCACTCACCATTTGTTCTAAATTGGATAAGTTACTTAGGCTCCAAAATTTTCAACGTTCTCATCTGTGGAAATACGAAAGACCATGGAGTCTGCAGTGATACAGAGATTTCTATAAGAGATAATGCACTAAAAAGTCTTATTCAGATTGTCTGACATGACAGTTATTCAAAAGCATGGATTCCTGCCAACTATACTTTACCTTTAATCCTACATATGTATCCCCTCTTCAATAAGCTCAATACAAAAGACTTTTGATTTTATAACACTTCTTTTATTTGCATTGTAAAATACTATGTAAAAATTATCTTACCATAAATCAGCAATGTTAGTTATACTCACTATAAAGTATTACCACCAACTCTATTCATTTCTACACATTTACAATAAACTTTATTAAAAATTCAACATACATTGAGCATCAACTCCCATTCTCAACCCACATTCAATGTCCTAGTAATCTATACTTTAGAGTTTACCTCTGTGAGTTTACCCATCATTTTAGATCATATTATGAGACCATACAATATTTGTCCTTTTGTGTAAGACTTATTTCATTCAACATAATATCCTCAAGGTTTATCCATGTTGTCATATGCATCCTAATTTCATTTCTTCTTACAGCTGAACAGTATTCCATTGTATGAATATCCTACATTTTGTTTATCCACATCTGTTCATGGACACTTGGGTTGTTTCCATATTTTAGCAATTGTGAATAGTGATACTATGACCAAGGTAATGACAATACAACTCTGTGATGAATATGAAAGCCACTGAGTGTACACTTTGAATTGTACAAAGCATGGGACTGTATAACACAATGAATCTGTGGTGGAAGATGGACTATGGTTTACAGAACAAATATGAGAACATTCTTTCATGAACTATAACAAGTATATAATACTAATACAGGGTATCATGAACTGGGTGGGTTGGGAAAAAATACACCAAATGTAAGATCTTGGCTATATTTGGTAGTAATGTTTTAACTATGCTCTTTCACAGTTTGTAACAATTGTTTCACAACAATGCAAGGTGTTGGTGGTGGAGTAATGTATGAGAGCTCTGTATGATGACATGCATGTTTGTTTTGTAAGTTCATAGCTTATACTATGTACTTATTATTTATGGATGTTCGTGTATGTAAGACGAACTTCAAGAAAAAAGTTGAAAAAAAATAAAAATAAAAAATAAAAAATGAGGGATGCAGATGTGGCTCAAGCAGTTGGGTGCCCACCTACCACATGGGAGGTCCCGGGTTTGGGTCCCAGTGCCTCCTAAGAAAGATGAGCAAGGCAGCGAGCTAATGCAACAGGCTGGTGCAGCAAGGTAATGTAACAAGATGTTGTAGTGAGATGATGCAACGAAAAGACACAATGGAAAACACAATGGGAGACACAAGTGGGAACAGAGGTGACTCAAGCCATTGGGTGTCTCCCTCCCACATGGGAAGTGCCTGGTTCGGTTCCTGATGTCTCCTAAAAAGAAGACGAGCACCCAATGAACAGACACAAAGAGCAGATAGCGAGTGCAAAAAACAAAGGGGCAGGGGGAGAAATAAACAAAAAAAATAAATCTTAAAAAAAAATTAAAAAGGATAACCTACAATTCTTTGCCCCACATTTTCATTTTTGCCAATCTAACTACTTTCCTTTAATGTTATGCAACATAGCTTTTACACTTTCCTTATATTGAAATTATATTCTCAAAGTAACTTTTAAAATTTTTGATCAATCAAATGGTCTTTTACATGTCATTATATTCATATTAGTTCCAGTCCATTTGACACTTCTTAAGTCTTAAGTCTTCACTATGACTTAAAAATCATTTTTATTTGTTTCTACAATTTCTCTATTCCTATATATTGACTGATTTTCTATAAACCTCCCTCATAATCCAGGATCTTAAATGTATATGCCCTTCCAAATTTTGTTCCAAGGTCTTCTGTGCTTTCTTTATATCATCTCATAAAAATCCCAGGATTACACTCTCACAAATGCTCAATATGCTATTTTTGTGGCTTCTTTATGGAAAATTCTATTTGGAAATCCTGTTTTCAGGCCAGATTCAAAATATCTAAATGACAGTTTGAGAGAAATATGGTAGAATGAACAGAGATACTGTGGTATTTATATAACGCTGCATAAAAAATCACCTCAACTTTATTGGCTTAAAATAAATCATTAGCAATTCTTTCCCCTTATTGTCTCTGAGGCTGCAATTGTATATCTACTTGAGTTGTAGTCATCTGAAGGCTTGACTGGGTCTGAAGAATCTGCAAGGTGACTCAATCATATATTGGCAAATTGGTATTGGCTGTTGGAAGGGGACCTCATGTCCTCTCCACTGGTACCTCTCCAAATGGCCTGGGCTTATTCACAACATGGTGGTAAAGTTCTAGAGGTGAGCATTTTGAGAACCAGAGAGCTAGGTAGGGGCTGTATCTTTTTTTATTAGTATTATTTTTGTTTTTTTAACTAGTCTTGAAAGTCACAAGCCACTTTGGCTGTACTCCACTGGTTAGGGTAGTTCCAAATTACCACCCAAATGTGAGCAAGATCACATAGACTCCAACTCTTAGTGAGAGGAATGTCAGTAACATTGTAATAACATATGTGATAGGTTCAATATATACATGTGGCCAACTTTGGAAATTACAATCTGCCCCAGATTTCTAAACCTTTTATACTCCTGCCCTCCTATAATGTTTACAAAAATGCCAACAAAATACAGAATAATTCTATTTTGATTATACCAGGAATTATTCCACATTAATTGAAGACACTGAGAAATTTCTAATAGAAACAGTGAAAAGAAAATTAGAATTAAAGTGCAATCCATACTTTTTCCTCATGTGAAATACAAAAGTACCAAGAGCCAGAAATTCTGTTCAAAGGTGGCCTCTTGAGAAAATAACAGAGGGAACAAGAAAATAATGTAAAAGGCTGGACTTACTTCAAAATTAGATGAGAATAAAAAGGAAATAGCAGAGGTTAGAAGGAACATTCTATAGACAAATACATTTACCATTTAGAAGGAAAAATAGAGTACACAACATTTGAGTGTAGTTCTTCCAAATATTCAAAAGGATGCTTTCTTTAGAAATTGGAAAAAACAATCAAGAAACATGAATAATCTGAGTCACAGAAGGTGATTTGAAGATTTTTTTATTTCACTAACACAAAAGCAGAGAAGTCTGATGGATCAGAAAACACTGTGGCTCAGTGGAGTATGCCTAAGTGCCTCCATACAGGACCTCATGTCTACTTTTTACTGACTCTGCCTCCTTGGCAGTTTGCCTAACTCTTAGTTTCAATTTTTGCATTTTTAACGTTAAGATGTTATTAGTACTTACTTCATAAATTGATGTGAAAATGAAATGAGACCATTAATACAAGGTGCCTCTTACATGGTTAACACAAAATGATTATTAACTATTATCAGTATTGATGGAAGTCGTGAATAACAGATTATGTTTTACACCACAAATTTCCTTTGGTTTTCTGCTGTTCTCAAACAAACAAATGACAACAATGAAAAAAACAACTAAAAAACTCAGAAGAAAAAAAAAACAGATGATAGTAAAAATTGAAACTAATTTTATAGGGAGAAAATTTTCAATATTCTAAATTTCAAATAGTAATAAAAATCCAAGAAAGTCTGTAAAGCAAAAGGCATAATAATTATTTCAGAAATAATGAATAAATGGCACTGAAGAAAGGCCTGAGCCTGAAGCTAATAGGCTGCTAAAAAGAAGATTTTTATTCTTTAACTAAATTAAAAATTGCTGCATAAATCAATGCAATAAAATATGGACAGCAATAAATAAGCAAAAACTACATTGACCTCAGACTTCTCTATAACAACTGACAACAGATGAAAATAGAATTACATTTTCATTTCTGCTTAAGCAAAAATTTATTCTTCTTCGTTAATTCTCCACCTTATCAAGTAGCCAAACATGTCAGGATAGCAAGGAAGACAAACTACTAACTACTCTCTAGTTTCCCAAGAAAATAAAACACTCAATATCCTATCTATATAAAACACAAATAATTATAGAGCAAAGTCTCTTGCACCAGACACCTGTTTTATAGTTGTGTATATTGTATATAATCTTAAGATTAGAGAAGACAAACTATTCAAAGAGATAATACCAAAGAGAATAGTAGTCATAGATAAATCTAAACAGTAATTGGTTATATAACCAATAATAATGAAAATAATGTCTAATTTGCAGAGAAAGTAAGATAAAATTAAAACCATAGGAAATGAAAATAAATAAAATGAGAGAAGGAGCCCATGAGTATTAAAAGGGCAGAAATTAAATAAATACAAAGGGATACAAGAAAAAAGATTAATAAAGCTAAAAAAAAGATACTTTGAAGTCCAATAAAATAGACAAACTCCTAGTAAGACAGGAAAAAAAGAAGGCACAGAACATATTCTTTCTCTTAAATATAAAAGTGGGCAGTAACACAGTTCCTACAGACATTAAAATGAAGATATTATAAGTAACTTTATGACAATAAACTGAAAGTTTAGACATTTGACATATTTCTTTAAAAACACAACAACAAAACTGAGGCTGGAAGACAGAAAAACAACAACAAAAATAGAAATGCTTTAAGCATCAAAAAAAATTGAATTGTAGTCAAAATAATTCTGAAAAAAAATCCTATGCCTAGATAGCTTTACTGGTGAGTTCAACAAAATATTTAAGAAAGGAAAAATTCTAATATTGCACAAAATCATTAAGGGAATATGTGTTAGTTTCCTAGGCTGCTTAGAGCAAATACCACAAAATGGGTTTAGTTTAAACAATGGGAATTTATTGCTACAGTTTTGAGGCTGAGAAAATGTCCAAATCAAGGCATCATAAAGTCAAACTTTGTTCCTAAAGATCAGCAATCCTTGGCTCCTCTGCCACATGGCAAGACACATGGTGGCATTTTCTGGTCTCTCCCTTCTTTCTAAGCTTCATTGATTTCAGCTTCTTCTTTCCATGGCGTGTGATCACTCTCGTTCTCTCTCTCTCTCTTCCTCTCTCTCTTCATTCCATTTATAAAGAACTCCAGTAAGACAAATAAGACCAATCCTGAATGAAGTGGGTCACATCTGAATTGAACTACCCTTTTCAAAATGCACTACTTAAATGAGTCCATGCCCATGGGAATGGATTGAATTTAAGAACATGGTTTTCTGGGGTACATACAGCTTCCAACCACCACAGAATATAAAGAAAAGGAGAGGGTATTGTCTCCAACTCAATTAAGAAGACTAGAATTTTGTAAGTAGTAGTTCAAACATTTGATGGTTTTTCTTGGAATTAATTGTTTCCTATGTGGTAACTAACTCTTGGCATCTCATTTGAGGAGAAGCATCTCAAGCAGGGAAATAACATTCTAGCTGAGAAGCCTCTAGGTTGTATGGGACCCCAAGAAAATAATTTTGTGTGTGTACCCTGACTATATAAATAATTTGATTTTAAAATAACTCAAAATTTCATGCTTCTTCAATATCAGTTTTTATTGAAACAAATTATATCTTTTTGCCTCTACAGCTTTTTAATACCATTTATTTATTGTAGGTTCTGTAATTACTCATGACAATCTATCATCCATTGTGCTGCCTCTGAATGGTAGTTTCCAATGACTCTTTCAAGTGCTACTCTTGAAAATCACAACTGCAAGTCTAACCCAGAATATGCAGGAAACTGTGAATCGTAGTTTGTCTTGATCATGTTGAAATTACAGCCAAGAATTTTATAGTGTAAAGGGCAAACGTATATTCCAAACACTTTTTGAACTCTTTAGACCTTAATCAATGCATTCCCCAGAAAATCATCTATTTCAATGTTGACTACAACTCTGCCTTCCACATATACCTGCCAGGCTGGAGGATAGAAAAGGAGTCCATGAGTGGGACAAGAAGAGTGGTCCCATTCAGCAAGAAATACCATCCCTTATCTGGCACAGCTTCAGAACAACCAGGGAGAACCCATCACCACCTCCATTAGAGGCAAGAGGAGATATAGATTAAAGGAGAGGGCCCATTAGCATTTCAAAATGAGGAGCAACAATCTGGACAACTCAGAGCATAGACTCACCCTTCCTCAAGACTACCTGACAAGTGGGCTGGAGTCTGTGAAGGGAGGGAGTGGAGGGACCACTCTAGGTGCCAACAGGTAGAAGAGAGGGTGAGGTGGTGGTGCAAAAACAGAACACTTGCCACCATCCCTGCTGCCCATAGGTGCTGTAGACTGGAGATGGCTCTGCTGTGGAATTACAGTAGGGCAAGAAACCCCCACCCCAAGGACTGAAACACACAATTCACTTTTCTTTGATATACCCAAACTCACAAACCTCTGAAAATATCACAAATGATTCTCTCCCCACACACACATGCAAACACACATACACACTTTCATTTCTTTTAATGGCTGCATAGCTTACCATGGCATGAATCTGTAAGTTTAGTTTTAACCACTCACCTAGTCATACAAGTTTGGGTTTTGTAATTTTCCATCATGACAATTGCGTTTAGCATCTCTGTACATGCAACTTTGTGTACAGCTTTACGAGCACTATCTATAGAGGGAATGCAAAGATGTGGAATTTCTGAGTCAAAGATTATGTGCATTTTTAATGTTTGTTTACTGCCAGGCTGCCCTTCCTGTTTTCCCAGTGTGCATCCACAATTGTTGATTACTCTTCAAAAGAAACAAATGCAACATCTGAGTATTAAAAACCCATAACTGTCTTCATTTATATTTTCCTAATTCCCAGTGAGTTGAATATTTTGCATAGGTTCAATGGACTATTATATTTATCCTCCCATAACTTTCTTTTCCTTAGCCATTGCCTAATTTTCTTTAGGATTCTTCCTATTTTTAAAACCATTTTCCACTTGGTTGTTATGTATATTTTTATACCAGCCCTTTGGCTGCTATATATTGCCAATGTCTTATGCAAACATAGTTTGTTTTGCAGCAATAAAGCACTTATAAACGTGTATACAGTTAAATCATATTATCTTTTATGTAGCTTCTGAGGCTTTTTTCTTGTTTAGAAAGGGCTTCCCTGTAACAAGATGTTTTCATGTATTTTTTTCGATATGTTTTATAAACATATACATGTGTATATTAACAAGTATATATTTTCATATAGATTATTTTCATCAAGTTGTATAAATTATCTGGAATTCATTTTGTGTAAGTTAGGAGAGATGGGTTCATAAATGTTTTTTTTCCTGATGGTTAATTGATCCCAACATCACTTATTAATATGCCATTGTCTACCCTGGTTTCAGATTCTAAATTCATGACAAACTATATTGCGAATATATTCATGAATCTGTTTAGGGTTTGTAGATACTCCTGTATTCATCAATTTACCTATTTTTCTTTTCAGAAACATTTCTTGTTTCTTTATTGCTCTAACTTTTTAGTAACATACTATACAAAAGATGCATCCTTCTTTATGCCATTTTTAGGTTATCTTTAGAAAATGCCCCTACTCTTCTTTAGTATCTACTATGATACACTAATGTTTCAATTCTGATATTACAGAATCTCACTTTCTTGGGTTCTTCATGAATTTTCCTCTTTTGAGGAACAAGGATACTTTATTATAATTTCTTCAGGACATTTGAGTGATTGGAAATTAAAGGATTAGATAAGGGCAATGCTTTATCCTATGAAATGCCAGTTAAAGTATGTGAGATATAATTACTTAAAATACTCAGTGAGCTCAACAAATTTATTCTAGAAATTTTTAAATTAGTTTTTGAAAACTATATTAGTATAATTATCTATCTCACTGATTTTATATCACACATAACTTTCCAGTATTTTATATTTACAAAACATTTTCATATGCATTTTATATAATGAACAATGAATGAAATCAGAGCAAAAGAATGTTTTTACTTGAGGTCTTCAAGATAATTTAATCATACCCCTAGTACAGCATACTAGGTGATTAAGAGATGGGCTTTGTTATTACATATCTGGGTTCAAGTCCTTCACTACCACTTACTAGTTGTGTCAAATGGGGCAAAATTACTTTATTTCTTTGTGTCTCAATTTCCATATCTATAAATGGATAACAGTAATAATAGCACCTACTTCATACGATGTTGTGGGGGTTAATGAGTTAATATAAATGTGTTCAGAATAGTGCCGAGTACATAGTAAGTGATCAACAAACTCTAGCTCCTGTTATGCATTGATAAAGAATGTGAAGCCAAAGGAGATGAATTGACCAAAATGTTTCTTAACAAGTCAGCAGCAAATGGAGGAGAACTCAAGTGTCTTAACTTTTAGACTAGTACTTTTCCTTGATATATGAGAGGCTACGGTCCACAAAATGAAACTGCCAGAAGAAGAGATGTGGAAAAGGACAGGACTTTCATTGTTTTCATGTTTGTTTCTCCTTCCATACGTTTCTGTAATGCCTGGAGCAACATACTTGCACCTTCCAATAACTAGTGTGCTGAGGACTAGAAATACATCCTAAAATAGTAGGTTTTAATAAGCACCAAAGCTTTAATAGAAATCATTGGTCTGAGGGTCACATGCTATCGGATATTATCCATCTTCACTTTGAGTACTTACCAAAGCTTTGAACCTACTCTAAGGTATATTACAGAGTAAGGATGTTTCAGGGGATCCAATTCCATTTTTTGCAAATCTGTTCCAAGAGGAGTGGTTCTAGAAATTCAGTAGTTTCCTATACAGCAGCCACTGAATAATCTTGTAGTGTTCCAGGTTGCTTGTTTCAGCAAATAAGTATAATGAGGTTTTGTCTTTATTAGAAGAATGTTCCTTGCCCACTAAGAACAGAGAAATTGAATGGGGCATCTTGTTATTAATTTTCTTTAATGGACCTTGGTAACCACTGCTCTTAGTAATCCTGTTACTTCCACATCTTAAAAAGGTACACCCAAAACAAAGCAAATCAAAAGTTGGCTTGGATCATTTGGTAAACATACCCTTTATATAACCATAATTAAAATACTTATTTCCTTCCAGAAATCATCTAAATAATTTATTAAAATGACTTAAACATATTGCTTGTATCATCATTTGGTCTCTCGCAAATACAACTTACAAACTTTATTATTTGGTTGTGCGTGTGAGTGTGTGTGTGTGTTTTCAAGGTGAAGTTCTCTTATACATCACTGTGTCTCTAAAATTTACCGAATGCCTTGCTTAAGAAAAACAGCAAAGAAATATTTATTTCAGTAAGGAAGAAGAGGGTTTTTGTAATAACTGCACATCAGAGGGGTAAAAGGCAATCTTAGGAAAGTAATAAATTAGAAAACAGGTATTCTGTTGATTTTTAAATTCAGTAGATTATTTACTTTGCATAGCTGTTTAAGAACCAGAAAAGAAAATCAGAGATTGAGTCCTCATGGATATAATCCTCAGAGCTTCTGTAGGAAATTCACAGGATATGGCATTTCTTAGAGAACTAGCTAATAGAAAACAAGGTCTTCTGGGATGTCATAGGCCCTTTATATTCCCAAGATAAAAGAAAAGCAAGGTCCAGAACTTTTGCCCCAGGCACTTCTAAACAGGAGCATTAACTTTTGATAAACATGAATAACTCAATTCATAACAATAGAGAGGAGAAAATATAAAACAGATACACCCTCTGCCTTCCTCTTATTCAAAGGCTCCAGTCCTTCTGGTTTGACTGACTCTCTTCAATAATGAAGATTCCTGTCCTCTTTGTTTTATTTTTCTTTCTGGTCCCTTTGTCACCAGGTAAAATGGAAATGTTAACTGAGAGGGTGAAAAGTCTTTCTGGAGAGACAAATCTTGGTTGATGCCAACTAGAGGTAAAGAAATGACCAAATTGCAAAGAGAGTGGTTTGTGATGATCTTAGGAGTGAATGACAAGGAAAGAACTTGTGGTTTAACTAAATAATAAGGTTTCTGGTGTCTTCTATCTTTGAAGGAGACAATTTAAGAACTTGATCAAATGATTTGTTCTCAGTATGGGCCAGCTATCCAGAAAGACAAGTTAGAAAGGATATTAAAGCAGAATAATCTGGATCTTGAAAAGTAAGGGGCACTGTGTTTAGTATATAAACAGTGGGTTTTCCAATGACCTACTCTGAGTGATATATTAGCTAAACTATGCTGCACGATTTGCCTTAAGAATTCTCATTAAAAAAATTGGTGTCCTCAACTGATTTTGGGTCTACAAGCATTTTAATGGCTCTATTGCCTCAGGTCTAAGTACATAAAAATTAATATTAATCAGAAATCAAAATGATCATGAGCTTTGAAGTTACTGATACCTGGGTTCAGATTTTGTTTTTACCTTTTATTG
Organism: Chaetophractus vellerosus; assembly: GCA_004027955.1. Lineage (NCBI taxonomy): Eukaryota > Metazoa > Chordata > Mammalia > Cingulata > Chlamyphoridae > Chaetophractus > Chaetophractus vellerosus. The sequence goes on from PVKH010009419.1 coordinate 12,789, forward strand.
GATATATAAATCTATCGAGTTATTTAAATTCATTTAGCCTCAATTTCCTCACTGAGTATACTTCATAGTACTATCAAAAGGATTAATGATATGTAAATATGAAAAATACCTAAGGTAGGTATGATATGTAATAGATGCTTCTTAAATAGTAGTACAAATACTTTTATATTGTACTGACATGCCTTAGAAAGTGAATCACCCCTATAAGCCTCATTTTGTAGGAAGAAACTTTTCTTTGGCATCTATTGTAGGAAAGAGTAGAGGTAATATTTTCCATGTTGGATTTTACATTCTTGGATTTTGTTCCCTCATTGGGAAGCATTTATTGTGCTCATCACTCTTAGTTTGTATCAATAGCCATTGAAAGAGCTGTTTTGACACACATATCAGATTATTCAAGATAGGAAAAGTATTTTCCTTGTTTAAGGAGGAACATAGCAAGCAATCCAAGAAAATAATGCCATAATTTTTTTAAACCCTGGAAACTCCAGGGACTTCAGGTTGTGTAGTGTTCTAGGACTTAAATAGTTTTCTTTTGAACTCCAACTCTATCCCTTAGTGGCACAGATGAAACCAAGTGCTCTAAAAATAAGTCTGTCTGAGTAAATTATCAAAACCCAAACACATAAGTACTTCAGATAAAATTTCAGATGGCTTAAATTCTTTTAAAATGCAAATAAAATTTATCTGCTGATAATTATGAGAATTATTATTGTATTACATCATTCTAAACTCATCACAAACTATACTAAAATAAGGCTTATTTTTACTAAACCCAAATGATGTCTTCCTTAAAATAGAAAACATTAGTATTTAGGTCAACCAGCATTTGGATAACAAGATATTACCTCCAGTTATGTTATCATGATTTACATGTGCCCCTCATGTCACTTTCTTTTGAAATAAAAATTATGTGAAAGCATTCATGATATTTTCAGAATCTTCAGAAACCCAAGAGACACTTGTGTGTATGTATATGCATGATTTCAACTAAAAGTTAAAGAATTGCAAATTCCTTCTTGTGCATAAATATGAAATTGTATATGATACAATAGCTGTTATCTAGGGAGAAGCTATTTGTTGTCTATGTTACAAGTGGAAAATACTAATTTAAAATTCCCACTTAAATAATGCTATTCTTTTCCTCATACCGGTGCTTGACAGCTGTCATCTCCTATTATTTGTAAATTCCAATTAAGTTGACATACATGCTTCACACCCCTCATGTAGGACAGTGTAATTTAAGGCTGCATTTTTAAGCTGGCGACATAAGTCTTTCCCTCTGGCATCAAAGGCAATAAATAACACCTCTCCAGATAATACAAAGAAGGAAGCATCATTAATTTTTATAGTGAAATGGGGGGATCACATGGCCTAAAATATATGGCACAAAGTTTAATATAATATGGGTTTAACTTTTTTTCCTAAAAAGCTTAGTTACCTGAAGTAATGGAGAGATCGTAGGCTAACATAAGTTCCCATAAAGCAGAGGGCGTCACTATATTGGGTTATCAGTACGATGGTCTCCACCTCATTGGGTGGGTCCTATATGGTGAGTGAGATTCTAGGGAAAGAGGGAAGAACACTAAAGGTGCACATATCTTCTCTGCTGCCTGATAATTCACCATTATGTGCAATGCTTTTTACTTTAGGGGTCTCCCTCCTTTGGTAGCCCTCTTTCAAAATGCAAATATTTTTGTAGAGGTGAAGCATTAAGTATTCTACCAATTATGTGCATGTGTTCATTACTTGGCATATGCTGTGATATGCAGGCATGAGCACTTTATACCGATAAAGGACTCAGAAAGAACGAAACAAGGAGATGCTGACGCATTTCATGCCCTTTTCATTGTTTAACTAAAACTGGATAACATCGTTTGTCCTCCCAGAAACAGATTTTCAAAATCTTCCCCTTTATGCTCTGCTCAGGCTCACATGTTTGTGAGTATTCAAAGAACCCCTATTATTGCAGTGTCTTCTAGGGTTCTCTTTACTCTTCCCATAACGACCTGATGATATTTAAGCAAGATAGAAATTTAAATGACATGAACTGATTTTCACATTTTGAATCCTGAAGTAAAAAATGTTAAATATTTAACTTCTTTTGAAAGTAGAGGGAAAAGCAAGGTAAGTGGGTAAGTAGCCATAAGAACACATGGTTTCAATCCCAGAGTTGCTCTGAATCTAACAATACCTATTTAGGAATTCTGGTGGAAAACTAAGTGTTAGCCACTAGTAGCCTGGCCAAAAATCAGAGTGACAACTTATGGTGAAGCAGAAAATATCAAAAAATCATCATCACCAGAAAACTAGCAAAACAAATGACTTCCCACATCTCTACCCAAAGGAAAAACAGAGTATATGCAGATACTATTCTTATCTTCACATCAGCAACTGATTTATCCCAAGTTCATGGCCCTAAGACACATGGTTCAATGGTTTGTGTGCTTTTTTCCTTTTAACAGTGAAATGTGCCATGAAAGACACGTATAGTTGTTTTTTGAAGAGAGGCAAATGTAGAAATGAATGCCATCGTTTTGAAAAGCCAAATGGTTTCTGTGCACAACTAGATGCCAGCTGTTGTATGGTGATAGCTAAAATTCAAAAGCCTCATCCCTGGAAAATAAAGCACGGTGAGTATAAGGATTAATAATAAATGAAACTGAACTACCAACTGTGCCTGCACAGTGTATGTAGCTCTCTTGGTTACATGGCATTGTTTGATTAACCAGGTTCTCTCTAAGGAATACATCTTCAAATGAAAGAGGAGTTGAGAAATAACAAAGAAATGGAACGATAAGATTTTCATAAGGTCATAGATCGAGGGACTTGATTCAATGCAATTAGGAAATCTTAGAATCAATTCAACTCTTTCATTCTATTTCTTCGTTCTCTTGAACAGTGAATTGAAAAGAAAAAAGAAAGAGGCAGCACTATCTGAAATTAAGGAGTAGATATATAACGGGAACAGGCAGCTGTAGACCTTTGATGAGAGCTAGAAGTATCCCGTAGCTAAAAATCTAGAGAACAGGGGACAAAGTACAATATAACCACTACAAAAGATTACTCTTTGCTCACTAAAAACATTAGAGTATTCAGCTTTATTAATAGTCATCATTATATTTATATTTTTGCTTTTGAAATATGTTGAGATACAGAAATGTTTTTGATGCTCATAAAATTCTGTGATGTACTGTAATGTCCATGAAACATATAAGGTAATAAGCAGAGACACAGTAAAGGACACAGAGCCTACAGCCAGATTATCAGGGTTCTTGTTTGCAAAGCAAATGCTAGGTAAGTATTTCTTAAATTAGCCTGATTTGTTAAATAATGCTTCTAAGCATTATTTAGGTGATACAGCTAATTATGTAGTTATATAGAACTAGAAAATAAGCTCAGCCATACAGTGAACACAGTAAACACATATCTGAATTCTTCCCTTATTTTGAAATCATTAGGGATAGCTGGAGAAAGAGGGCAAGGTAACTATAGAGTTGAAAAAGGAGTCCATATCAGAAACTAATGAGCGGGCATAAGACAATGGGAGCAAGCAATGAGGCAGTCCAGTAACCTATATGTCCATGTTTGGTTGCTAGTACTAGTGAAAAAACTTCATGGGACAAACATCTAAATCAATTAATTTGGTAGCTAAGTGGAAAATCTTAAATATGTAATCTTTTGGGGATGTATTTTTATTTTTCTCTTTTTTCATCTTTTCTTGCTCACAAAACTTTCCAGATTGACTCTACCAACTGAGAATTTTATAAAGGAAAGAAAAAGAAACCCCAGAACTCATCAAGTTTTCAAACCTATTTCCTTTAACTGAATTTACAATCTATTTTCTCCTGTAGCCTAAACCATTAATTACAAAACTTTTGTGAATAAAGAACTCTTTTACATAAAATTCCATGTCCTTTGATACAGGAGTAATTGCAATTTGGCAATCAATAAAGAATCAGGAACTACAGTATGACTGAAAAGTAACTTACATGTACACACAAATACAAATGCACATACACATGTATGTGCACATATATACACATGAACACTGCATTTATTATCCAATTAATCATTTAATCTACAAACATGTATTCACCAACCACTTCCAATAATGTCTCAGCTCCCCGCTGGAACCTGGCAAGCAACTTAGGTACCACTGGCATAGATAGTTTCATAAAATGTCCACAAACTCAATACCTCTTAATGCCTCTAACTAAAACACATAGGAGAATTTTTAAAAATATTTGGGCATAATAAAATAAAAATCATTTCCGCTAAAGTCTGTCAAGACCAGCAGTCTTTACTCATTAGTCAAATTTGCACTATTCCGGCTCTGTAGTCTGAACCCAAGCACGCAGCCAAGAGATAGGAGGAAACCACAGGCATAACGGGAAGCCACCACCTGACAGGGGAACTGTCCATCTTTCTGTGGAGGCAGAAACTTGTTGTCAAAACACTTGTTACTGATTAAGAGATCAGCAACTACTCTACTACAACAGCTGAGCAACATTATCATTGCCAATTGTGACCAAAGTGAAGTCTCTGATACTGGCCCTTCCACTCCAGTTAAATGCTCCCACCTCGCTCATCCCAACTAAAATTTTATTTTCTGGGGGTGTAATGTTATCTTTTGCTAGTGGAAACTCCAACAAGTTTTAATAACTGAGTCTCAAATGAGAAGGAATTGAAGTTTTAGTCTCTTTTCTCTCACAAGGCCTCTAGGATCGTTTTGCCAGTTTCGCCAATAGTGTCCTAAGCAACATCCATTATCAATCATTCTTCTCACACGAAGAAAATGAAATTAACAAAAATGTTCTCATATCACCCTGAAACTCATCTGTGGGCTGCAAATCTGGACATGAGGAAAACTAAGTGAATTAGGGCAGGATGCATTGGCCTAACCAAATCTCCAATTTGGCAGTTTATTAAATTGTATAATGACTGAGCTGACAAATCAGCAGTTGAGAAAACAGAAACCCTATAGACCAAAGACTACATTTCTTAGCACATGAGAGGACCAAAATAAATCAAAGTTTTTTGCCATATTTTCAGAGAAGAGAAGCCAGTAATCATTTGAGTCTCTCTTACATTTGAATACTGCTTCAATAATTCCTTTGTCTTAACTACTTCTGGAGAGTGGCATATAAACCCTAAGTTCTTTCACTTTTTTTTCTTCTGGTTTCCATTTAATCAAATTCCCACTTTGTTTTGTCAAAAATGTGACACTGTAATTGAATATTAAATTCAAATTTAAACCTTCTGGCAGTCAAAAGAAAAAGAAAAAATGCTATATCACTCTTATTTTCTAACTTTGAAAATGAAGTTTTAGTACTTCTGATCATTTTAACTTAAATTTGATTTTATAAATTTGAGAAGTTGAAATGTTGGGCAACTACCACAATATTGAACAGCATCTTACAAATTCTCAGTTTGAGAGGCAGGTACAATGAAGAGACTGAGACATTCTCAAGGTTCAAAAACTTCTATAACAAGAGCTTCATTTCACAGGCTATGGGAACAAATAACAAGGTTATGCTTTGAATACCATCCAAATGTTCTGGTCTCCGGTGTCCTAGAGGTATTATCTATCTGATAAAACCACTAGTCATAAAAAGCTTTATTTTTATTTCTTTTTTTTCTACAACTTTGCATATGAGAGGCAGAGAAGGAGGAGGTGGGAGTGAAAGCCAGCCAAGTGTTAAATCCTGTACTTGGGCTAGGTGGGCTGCATATCTGAGACTGTGTTCCTCTGGACTTAGAGGTACACACTGGACAAATGGAACATCTTTCTGGGTAGTTCCTGGGATTAACTCAAGCATTCCAATATTAGCTGTTCTTACTGTAACTCATTCATCTCTAAAAAGTAAGTATATGAGCCTCACTGAATAACAGTAATTGATAAAAGAGCTTCAATTGGCTCCCTATTGCCTACAGAATAATAAGGAATTGTGACATATAGGTAAGTTAGTCTGGTACCACAATATAGGATGGAGAATGCTTAAAAGGCATGGACACAAGGAGAGCCGATGGGAGACTATGGCAATGATACAGTTG
>PVKH010009420.1:0-18836 GCA_004027955.1 Chaetophractus vellerosus
CATGGGAGGAAGAAAAATGCATTTGTCCTTAAAGAATGAGTGGACACTGGCCATCTGGTAGGAAAGCTTTATCTGAGAATGTAAACCACAATTATCAAGGCTGAAGCAAGGAATTGAACGGAGGGTGGGGGCACTTGTGGAAGTTTCATAGATTGTCTGTACTGTTGAGTATATTTTGGGGAACAATAGAGATTAGGTTAGATGAGATCACAGAAATTTTTATACCACACTCAGAACATTCTTGGAGATAATGCCTTAAAGCAGGTCAATATTAACACTACCAAAATTTCAGGTTTTATGACAGAAATTTCAGTAGGTTTAGGAGGAAGATTCAGTACTGCCCCAATCAGTACATGCACAGCCAGCTTCAATAGAGAGTGCATAAACAGTCTCCTCCATGCCTATTCTGGGTTCAGAAAAGTTCCCTCCTCTGTTCACAGTTCCACAATGGAACCCCAGATGGCAGGTGCTGGTATGTTGATTTCATCAATGGGTTCAGCCTGTATGACATATTTCTGAAGTACCTGGGGTATCATGGCCTAGACCATTACTGATAAACCCAATTAGACCACAAATGTATGAATTGGATCAGGTTAGGCTCAGGTGCTAATCATAAAACTAGTAGTAATGAAATGGAGATAGTGAAGGAGGAAAGAGAAAAAGGATGTGACCTAGCCCAAGAACTGTACCTGATATTTTACATGCATTATTTCCTCTCTTAATAACAAGTATGGGGTAGGTTTCATTATTCCCATTTCACAATTATGGAAATGGATGCTGTTGCAAAAAATCTAACTAAAAACAAAATCTTTTCCCAATCCAGAAAACCTCTCCACAAAGTTAGCAATAGAAAAATAATCTTCTTGAATAAGCCCTGAACCAGAATGTGATGCATTCTAGAAAATATGCAGAGATTGCAAAGGCAAAATGAGCTCAGCCTTTTTATGAGACCAAGGGACACAACCTATTACATACACACTCTGAGGTTTAGACTTTAATAGGTTTAGACTTTGGAGCCAAGAACCCCCTGAAAGTAATGGTACTCTCCTCCCAGAAAACTGGGAGATTGGGGGGATGTCTTTGATTACAGTTCAAAAACACAAAAAGAGAATTTATAATTACAGAGTTTCTAAAGCAATACTAAGAGATGGGAGGGAGGAGGAAATCTCTTCCATTATATATGAGAGGGAGAATGAAGCACTTTATTATAGTTTTGGATTTGCACTTGCCCTTGTAGTGCTCAAAAAGTTCAGGTGGGGGATAGTAAGGAGCAGGGAGAGGATTTGCACTCAGGTTGGCTTGAAGCTTGGGCTAATGCAAATGTTAGGTCTTAAAGTTTTTTGGGTCTATTCAGATCTACCTTTCTCCTCTTATAGAATTTAACAAGTAGACAATTATATACCCCTCCTCCTCAAGTATTAAAAACAAAACAAACATCTCCCCCATATGGATAAAGGCCAGATATCAGACCCTACCAGTCTCCACTTATCAGCCCTTTCCCAAGCAACAACAATGGGATCATGTCAGCTGACCTCCTGGAAAAAACTTTCAAGTTTCTCAATTATTTCTATCAGTAAGCATACTTGAGCTTTTACTATGTGCCAGGTACTACCTCTAGTGCTTGACAGAAGTTACTTTTTACAGTCCTTTGTGATATGCACTACCATTATAAAGGCTTTTTGTTAAAGTTAAAACAGAATAAAAGTGTACAGCTGTATTTAATGTTATGATTAATAAAATAAAATGCTTATATAGGACAAATATTAGGAGAATAATTTTACTGATGACCATTTAAACCAGTGTTTTAGAAAAAACATTAAAAATTAAGCACTAAATGAGATGGCTTTATTTAATTTCTCTTCACTATCCCAAGAGGTCATCAAGTTTTATAAATGAAAATAGATAGGCTCTTCTAAAAACAGCATGACCCCTGGGGACACAAAGAAAATTAAAAGACAAAGGAGCCCTGTGCCTCTGACCCTGTTCTGTGCTTTTTCTACTACAAAATACTCCTCCTAAGACTCCTCCTGCTATGGTATAAATCCTCTCTTTTAGGTTTTGCTGTTAGTTCTATCTTAAAGAGAAGGGGCAAATGGTCTCTGACCTCCTGACCTTCTAACCTAACTGTTCAGAAAAATGTTTGATAGTCTACTGAGAGAACATAGGCAGAAATGAGACAGCTTCACAGTCAATTGAACATTTATATCTCAGGGAACCTCCTGGCTGGAAATGTCTGATTTCTTCACATGAACTCCACACATATATATGTGCCCACATACTTGACTTGGACACAGCAACCATACTGATTTCTTCCATTGTCACCATTTGTAGCCCAAAGTACCTTCACATTCAAGATCTTTGTGCATGCTATTCATTCTGTCTTCATTGTATATTCTTTTCTCCATTCAAGTTTTTGAGAAAAGTGTCCCCTTCTCTGCTTGGTCTTCTCTAATCACGTTCTTCAAAAATTGTCCCTCCCTCTCCCCACCAGCATTCCCTATCCTCTGTTTTTGCTTTATACTTCTAGAGCATTTACTACCTGTGTTTCCACCTGCTAGGAGGAAAGCTCAAAAGGCCAAGGTTTTTTTTGTTGTTGTTGCTTTGGTCACTGCTTGATGCCAATGGTTAAAACAGCATCTGGCTCAGAGTAAGTAAGCATAGGTGATATTTGCTGAATTGATGAATGGACTATTCTAATTCTAGAGAAGCATCTCAGTGAAATCCACATCAGATATGCTCTAAGGAAGGCATTTAACTCATAAAGGACCTGTTTATTACCCCACCTGACTTGTTAGAACTAGAAATATCTAATCACTTTGTGTTCTTCACAGGCAAGTTCAAGAAAAAAAGCAAGAGCAAGTGCAACTAGTCACATAGTACAGTCTGACTACTGAAATATATAGGCAATTTATATTTCATAGTGGAACGTGCTTAAGGAAAGTAGTTTTCCATTTCAGCATCAGATAGTCTTTCCATATTGAAGAGCAGTAGAAAATGATGTCTTGGAAATGTGAGGTGTACATGATTTGTGGGGTCAAACCAGGGATAGCTGTGCTGTAGTGGAGACAGCACATATCAGGCAGAAGAAATTGATTCAATGTCTGTCTCACTGCCCACCATCTGTGTGACCTTTTAGAAATGACTTAATCTCATTAAGCCTCATTTACCTCCTTGTAGAAAAGAAATAAAATTGTAAAAAAAAGTAAACTGAAAGAACTTTAAACTTTTTCCTGATTTATTTTAAGCATGATAATAAAAATTTGTCTTTCTATAGTCTGCCATTCTCTTGGTACTTGAGATATCCACAAAAAAGTTATTCCTTTGGTAAATATTTCTACATGGCTAATCTTTTAATTTCTGTGCCAATTACACAGTTTTTCAGTTCTTTCTTACCACTAAAAGTAGAAAATCTGACTCTCTTTACACTCTCAGTAGTTTCAGAAACCATCATAGAATGAAGGTGATGTATGAAAATGAAGTTTTGTACCTTCTCTCATAGAAGTACATTTAAATGACTGTAGAATTACTATGGAAGTATAACAAAATAATTATGCCACCATTAATATCTGAATCACACAACTTACCTAGAATTTGGGGCAAAAGCATCATTCTAACATGCCTACATTCAAATCAGCTGCTTTCAGAAAACTTTATACCAGGTATTGAATCCCAGGTGTATTGAATTAATGGAATTCCTCATGGTTTTATAACTTCAGGGAAGAGCTAACAAGGCAATTAAAAAAAACTATTCATTGAGAAAGTCAAGTCAATCTTATTTAATAAGACTCAAAAGGGTTTGTGTAGAGATTGTGAGTCCCCATTGATAAAAGCATTCAATCATGACTGTTCTTCACATTATATATTGAGTTTTGATATATCCAAATGAAAATATAAAATATACACATGTGTACTGCACATATGTAACCATATATACATTTGAATATTAATAAATATATAGACACTGACATTTCTTTAATGTACTGATATTTTCCATTTTCCACTATAGATCTGTGCCTAATCCTTTTCCATCTTGTTATCTGATCCAGGAGACCAACTTGTATAGACTGTATCAATTACTTTTGGACAATGTAGGGAGGAATTGAAAGGAAAGGAAACCCTTAGATCAGAGTACTTAATCCAAGGCTCTTTCCCTGCAAGGTCGTGAAAGCCACATTCACCCCCATGACCAAAGGCACAATATTGGTCCTACTGCCCTCAGCACAAAATCTCATTTTTCTCTGTATTCTGGTAACTGGTCTTTCCCCTTGCTCCTTCAGGTGTAGATGTTGTAACCCTCTATAGCAAAGGACTATTTTATCTTTGTATTTTTCCCATACTCTGTTCATATCTTTGTAAATGGTCCCTTTATTAATTCTCCTTAATTACTCAATTACCCTATGCCCTTCACAGGAAAGTACTAGAAAACCAGGGACAAATAGTCACATAATACACAGACAATTGAACTATACATACAATTTCTATTTCATAATAGAATGGGCTTGTGAAGAAGGCAGTTTCCAATTGAGCAACAGATAATCTTTTGTCTAAAAGAGCTATTAGGAAGCACTTGTTAGAAATCAGAGGCATGTATGATTCCAGGGGAGTCAAACCAGAGATAGCAGTGCTGTAGTGGAGATATGTGGCAGATGATGTGGATTCAAGCTTCTCACCAGTTGTGATACCTCATAGAAAGGACTTAATCTCTTTAAGCCTCAGTTGCCTCCATGTAAAACAAGAAATATAATTGAAATTAGTAGATTGGCCTGTAGTATGTTATAAAGGTGACGATGTTTGCAGAAGAGCCAAAACTGTGGCCGGTGGATCAATGGTCTGAGGTATCACTGGTGGGGGAATGTGTGCAGAGGGGTGCACCTGGAGCATGCATATAAGCCATATGAATATGTTCAAGTGTTCATGGGACATTGTCTCAGTGGGTAGAGACACACACACAATAACTGAAAGAATATTAGATTCCCATGAGGGGGATTCCTGCTACAGTCTCTATTAGGATTTCAAGAAACCCCCAAGTACATGGGCAGTGCCTAGCAAAGAAGGACAGACAATATGCCAGGCCCTTGATAATGGTGATTGTACTCATGAACTTTTCCTTGTGTGATTGAAACTTAGCCTAGTTGTATATATGGTCAAAGAATTACCTCCTGAAAGCCTCCTTGTTGTTCAAGTGCGGCCTCTCTCTAAGCCCAACTCAGCATGTAGATTTACCAGCATCCTCCCAACATGGGACATGACATCAAGGGATTATTACCAAGCACTGACTAGTGATGCATTTGGAAAAAGACCTTGACCATAAGGGAGAAATATTAAACACAAAAGAATTTTTATGGCTAAGAGATTTCAAATACAGTCAGAAGGTCATTCCAGATGTTACACTTATGCAAGTCTCAGCAGGATCTCCTTGACTGCCACAATAAACAGTGCCTCAAACAATGGGTCTTCTGAAGGCTCTAGACACATCTAGAAACTACAAGCAGGCAGGCAATCTCAGGAATTCAGCACCCTGTCAATAGGTATTACTTTGGAATTTATGCTCCTCAGTGTAACAGAGTTAGACTCCTTTATAATTTCCCTACACATAGCTCTTCTGCCCATTTTATTTGAACCTATAATTAGGACTATACTTGTTAATTAAATGCCCTACAGACTTAAATCTTTGGTTTGGTCAATGCTGGTTGAGCCCTGAATCTCAGCAGATTTGCAACACCTACTTTCCAGTTCATTGGTCTCACCTAAAACGATGAACAAAAGGATGATGATGGACAACACCCATCCCAAAAAACAGAGAGTATCTACAACTGCAAGCAAGACAGTTTTGACCATATGCTCCATGGGATCTAAGCCCTTATTAATCAGAAGCAGAGAAGACATCACCATCCCCAAATCCTCAAGTTTGAGGAATGAAAAATAAACTAAAGTAGACTTATTATTATTTTGTTATTACTATATTATAGGTAGTAGTAGTCTAGTGGTGAAAGACTTGTATCATTAATATAAAAGCAGTGGCCACCAGAGGTTCTGAGGAGAGGAAGAGGGAGGAATAGGTGTAACATGGGGTCATTTTTAGGACATTGGAATTGCCCTGCATGTAATTGCAATGACAGATACAGGCCATTATACATTTTTCAAAACCTTAAAATTTTGCAGGGCAAAGTGTAAGCTATAACATAAACTAGATTTCATGGTTAGTACCAATACTTCAATATGTGTTCATCAGTTGTAAAAAATGTACCATAGAAATTAAAGATGTTAATGTGATGAAATCTCCTTTCTTCAATATTGACCACTATTTTTGAATAATAGCAACCTTAATTTACAGAAGTGGGAAGATTGAAAGAACTATTATATGAAAAGATTTTGGAAGAAGAATACACAATTTGGGGAGGCAATATGGGTGGTAAGCATAAATATGAAGTCAGACAGACCTGGGTTGAATTCTGATTCTAACCTATACTACATTGGTCACCATCGATAATGGATTAACTCTTCCAAATAATCAGTTTTCTCATATGCCATTTAATTTATATCCAATATATAATAACACATTCCTTATAAGATTATAGGAGATTTAAAGGAAATAGTTTATTTAGAGACTTTAGCATATTGTCTCATATACAGTAACAGATATTATACACTGAGCATTTTGTTTTAGCTTGGGTATTAATGTTATATAATTGCAACACAGTATAATTGTTCTTATTATGCAAAAGAGTGAAGATGGTAAAATTAGTGGTAGATATTGCTCCCTTTCCCCTTTGTTATTCTCCTAAATATTCTAGTGTCTTTTGGTGCAGAGCTCCCTTCATAACACCAAATTGTCCATTATCATGCTGTGCTCCATCTTCTCTTGACCTCTTTATTTCTCTAGCTTATTACTCATTCCAATAAAAATAATTTTGAATTTTATCAGGTCATGTACACTTTGGGGAACTTAAATCTATAATTCTGCTTACTGGAAAATAATCAATTCGACAATATAGAACAAAGTAGTGCACCTACTTTCAGTATTTCCCCTGAGGATGAAATATGGGCACCAGATAAGAAGTTAAAATTTTGCTTTAAGAGAGGTGTTCTCTACTGGACAGTCTGACCCAGAGTTTATGGAAGCTTTTGCCTGGCTTTCTCTCTAAGTGTATTATATACATGCCATGTGGAGAACCAAATAAACTGAAAGAAATTTAAAGTTTTTCATGATTTGTTTTGGGCATGAGTAAAATGTTCTTCTATAATCTGTTATTCTCTGGGCCTCTTGAGATATTCACACGGGTTATTCCTTTAATAAATGCTCTTCAATGGCTAATCTTTTTGTTTCTATGTCAGTTATATGGACTTTTCATCCCTTTAATGCAAGTTACATTTTTGCACCACCAAAAATGGAAATCCTGCATTTCTTTTTACTCTCAGTAGGTTCAGAAACTGTTATAGAATGTTGGTGGAATATGGAAATGAGGCTGTATATCTCATTTCATATAACCATATTTAAATCTCTGTAGAATCATTATGAGTATAAAATAAAATTTTTATGCTTCCAGTAAAAACTGAAATGCAGAATTTACCAAAAATTTGCAGGAAATTCATCATCCTAACATTCCTATATTCAAACCAGTTAGTTCCAGCATCTTTTATAACATTTATTGAATACCAAGTGTATTAGATTCATTGGTTTCTTCATGGTTTTATAACTTGGATGAATAATTAACAAGGCAATTAAACAAAAGCATTCATTGGCAAAGCTGGGTCAATCTTATTTAATAATTCTGAAAAGGTTTTGGTTATAGACTGTGCCCCCCATTGATAGATGCATTCAGTCATAATTGTCTTTCACATTATATAATTGAGTTTTGAAGAAGCCAAATGAAATATATATATATACATATATTGCATATATGTATCCATAAATGTACATTTGAGTATTCATAAACATATAGCTATCAATATTTCTTTAATGTGTTATCTTCCACTTTCCACAATAGAAATATTCCTATCCTTTTCCATTATGCTTTCTGATCCAGAAGACCACTTATATGGACCGTATCAATTACTTTTGGACAATGTAGGGAGGAATTGAAAGGAAAGAAAAGCTTGAATTCAGAGTACTTAATCCAAGGCTCTTTCCCTGCAAAGTCAGCGAGAGCCACATTCACTCCTTAACCAAAGACACAGTATTGGTCCTACTGCCATCAGCACAAAATCTCTCTCTTATCCTATGGATTCTGGTAACTGCTCTTTCCTCTTGCCCCTTCAGGTCTAGATGTAGTAAATCTCTGTAGCAAAGGACTTTATATCTTTTTAAGTTTCTCATACTCTTTTTACAACTTGTAAATGGTTTCTTTAATGCTTTTCCTAAATCACCCGATTTGTGTAGTGTTTATTTACTGTCATACCCTGATTCTTAGGATACAGTAAATGATATTAGGAATAACCCTAGAATTCATCCCTCAAAATTGTTTTCTAGGATTAATTTGCTCACATATTTAAGGAGTATTCAAATAATCCTCCAGGTGTGGAAATGGGGCACTGATAATCCATGGCATCGTAGTGTCATCATAATTTTATTATCAGTGATGTCATTTCATGAAGTGTAGGCAGAGATTAGGGCAGTGAAAAATCTATTGATCCTGGTACAGAATTATTACTATGATAATGTTGATCATGAAAATGAGAGGTTTTCTTTTGAATTGAAATCCATTAATATCCTACTGTATATTGGAAAGGGTAATTGGAAGAATTTACTTGCAACTTTGCTTTTAGTCCACTAGGAAAGATTTGTTTGAAGTCCAAGCCAGGATCAGATTGTAAGACCAGAAAAGTTGCAATACCCATTAAATGCTAAACAGAGTTTCTATAGTAGACTGAGAGAATTGGTGGGAGGAAGTGGTGGGACCATAAAATATGCCTTAGGAATACTGGACAGTTAAGGGAAAGACTAATAACAAAAATCCCTTCTGAAGAGGGAGCCCGCTGCACTCTACATAAAAGTTCCTGACCTTTTTCCCCTTATACATTGAGGAAAAAAAATATGAAAAAGTTACCTATCTTACATCAACTATAGTTTGCCTCCAAGATATAAGCATCTCACTTTAATCTTCTCTTTTGAATACATTTATGCTACCTAAATTGTTTCTTTTTTCTTTTTCATAAGTTAATACAAATTTAAAGTATTCTATTTTTAATAAGTACTGCCAGCATGCTTTACTTAGCCATTCCCTGCTTGGCACACAGAGTAGATTCAGCTTAATATAGCTTCTTCTTTAAGCATGTAAGCAAAATTGACTTAGTGCTTTAAAGTCAGTTAAAAAGTGCATATTATAAAACCAGAAGAAAGAGTAACCTATTAAACCTAAAAAGGACCCCTGAAAATTTTCTTACTGTTGAAATGTCTCAACTGTATATAGGTTTCAGTTCTGTGTTTCCTGTAAGTTGATCAAAATGTCTGGGAAGAAATGACTAAAGCTGTGTCCATCTTTATATATATATTTATTACTTGATGTAATTAAGCCAATTTTCATTAACAGCAAAAGTCTTTCAATGACTGCAATTAGGAAGTTTTCTGATAAGCTTATGTAATTCTTCTCAACATCTTATCTCACCATTCCACATTACCTGAGCAATGAGAGTCAAATATCTCATAGACAAGATGAAGAAATACAACCTGTACTTAGAAGATATATGTTTTATGTTAACAGTCATAAAGCTCAGTGTGAAAATCTATACAATATGATCCATGCAACATCAAGAAGGCTCTGTGGCTCTGAAAAGCCCTTCCTACTATGGACTGACATATTAACAAAGGTGTTTATCTTATTGACTGATTATCTAATGTTCAGAAGGCATTATTATGTGGGAAGGTATAAATTTAATTGTAATTTGTTTAATACTCCATTTATTAAACTCATTACCTAATCTTAAACTAAATCTTCTTGAGTTCATACATATATTTTCTATTGATTAATTACATTTCCTTAGGAATTTATACTTTAACTAAACATTAAAACAGATGAGTCCTTTGAAAGGTTCAAATACTTACTGAAGACAAAGCATTCTGAATATGATGATGACAGATCATGTGGCTAAATGTTCACTTAAACCTAAGTAGAAAACATCAAATCTGTAGACTTAATTAATTTCACCATTATGCCTATATTTTATGTTGTGATTTCCTATGATTACTGATATGCATATTGGTTATGTAACTATGGTAATTTTATTTAGTAATATTTAGACTTTCCTGGAATTGAGGTAAACTTTCTAAAGAAAAATAGATAATATTTTCTCATGCTAGCTGAGGTTTCAAGATCTGGACTCAAATCTTACTTATCATTTGAAATATAACATTTCTCCTAAAGTAAATAAAATAGGAAAAATGTGTCAAAGAATAGTTTTTTTTCCTTTTTATAGTTAATTTTAAATGTCAATATGTCTTTTATGTCCACCATTTCATAGGTCTTTTCCTCACTTCCACATGTATAATTTTGTCACCTACCTACTTTCAATTTTCACTTAGCCAAATTAAGGAAATAAATATTTTAATATTATTATTATTTGATTTAATACAAAACTAATTTAGTCTTATAATAACTTTAGCCTAATTAATAAGGCTACATTGCATCTTCATCTATAAGATCAAAGATTGATCCATCATAATTAGTGGGTTTTTTTTGTTTTGTTGTTTTGTTTTGTTTTTAGGAGGTACCGGGAATTGCTATCCCAGGACCTTATAAATGGAAGGCAAGCACTCAATCACTGAGCTACATCTGCATCTCATAATTAGTTTTTCATGTGAATACTGCTATTTCATTTAGAATATTGGAATTATCCTTTCTATTTGTTTTTTTTGCTGTGAGAACTTTTGCTGTCAATTATTATGGCTATTCATCAATGCTAAATATTCCTTCCTGCTATTTGTAGAGCCCCTAATTTTGCTGAGACCACTTGGAAAATTCAGTTGTTTATATTTATTATTCACTGCTTATATAAAAACATGGGCACATTATAATGATTGTTCCAAATACTTTTGACTTAACAGATGTGATTGTGGCTGAAATGAGTAGTATAGGAAGATTAATGTTAGTTGGAGGACAGTTGGGGATAATATTGGGACTGTGCAATAATGATTTGGCAGTAGATGAGGATTGTGGTTAATAATATAAATACAAATATGTTCTTCTACTACAGGGTGTTAAAAATGTGGTGATACATGGAAAAATATGACTAATATATTTTATGAACTATAGTTAACATTTAATGCTTTTTAGCAAAAGCAAAGTTGGCACTCTATTAATGCTGAAGATTAATAAAATATAGTTGGTTTTATGAAATATGAATATGATTATTTTTTCATTTTTTTCATTAATAGGGAGATTTTGACTATGTCATTTAACTAATCTGTATTCATATGTGTATCTTTCTGAACACTAGAACTGAGTTAGTAATTGGAATTAGATGAAATAAAAGTGCCTAGAAATAAATTTTTAGGTGTAATGTTTCCATAAATTGTTTAGCTGCCTTTTTCTATTTTATTTTTTTAATTAGAAATAAAATTATTAAAAAAATAAAATATGAGCATATCTATTTTTTCATTTATATACATTTATATATATTGATTGTGCATTTAACCATATTAACACTATTTTAGTTTTAAAGTCTAATCAAAATGAAATAAATTACTGTATTTATCCTTCTTTTGTTTCATCACTACATTATCATACTCTTTCTGTATATATTTTTTTAGTATCATGGACTCCTTAGTGTCCATTGTTTTAATATATTTCTATTCAATATAAGTATTGTTTTTTGTTATTATTGCAATTTTTTTGATGCTCAGAATTTCACGACTTTATTAGGAAGAGACTCCTTGGCTCCTTTTGTTCCTGCCCCTGTCATTGATATAATCATCCCTGTTTTCTAGCTACAACAGGAAGTTCCAGGCACATACTATTTATCATCTTATTCTAATACATAGTTCCAGCTACCCTCTAAGTAAATTCTTTTAGGTTGGTAGTAGTATTGTGGTTGAAATTTTAGATCTAAAGTGTGGATAAGCATATCAGGGTTTAAATCATATTGTCTTTTATCATGGAAAGAATGGTAATCTGAGGTATTTCTCTGCTGATTCAATGACTACTGTGTTGACTGGGTGGTCTTGGACTTGGAAAAAATAAGACTGGAAAATAAGTGGCAAACAGGTCTGGAAGAGATATGTGGGCAAATCTCTAGGAAAATGTAGGCTATAAATATATTCACACTCCATTTTAAATGTCCATTATCAATTGTAGAGAAGAGAATAATCAGGTAGACAAGATGACCCATGGTGAGGATATTGGTAAACCTTTCTCCAAAAATCCCTATACTCAGTGGGCCCATTACAAATTAGCTATGTTAGGAAGGGTGGAGAGTATTTAAGGACTCACCACAATACTTCCTCCCACCAAAGCCAAAATGGGTCCTGGCACTTTAGTGTACCTAAGCTACTAATAGCAGAGGCTATAATGAGCCCTAAGAAGATGAAAGAGCCACATGTGACCAGCTCATTTACATTTTTCCTCATTTCCATATATGTAATTTCCTTCTCTAGCTGAAATGTTTTTTTCCAGCACCCCTTCCATAGGATTTAAATTCCTGGAATGCCTTAATTATTGCTTTGATAAATATTCCACAAACTTACAAGTTTAAGAATCATCAATGTTTATCTCAATTTGTTTCTCAGCCCAGGTCTGCTTCCTTGAGCTACATTTATCCAACGGCCTAATTGACATGTACATTTATTTCAGATACACCTAATTTTACATAGCCAAGCGAATGATTGATTCCCACCCGTCCCTGACTTTGAAACCCTGTTCAAAGTCTTCCGTTTCTCAACAAATGGATCTAGAATAAACTGGGTTTTGCTTAGGGAAAAAACTAGAAAATATTGCCATTTTATACTTTTTCTTCTTTACAACCAATTCAAGAGTAAGTCCTCACAGTTTTTCCTTGATTAATTTTTTCTCTCTCTTCCACTTTAACTATTTTCATCCTGACAAAACTAACCAGAGTCACTATCATCTTTTCTCAGTGAAGAATTGCTACTCTCCATCTTTTGTTTCATGGTTCTATGTTCTTTGTGGCATCCAAAGTTATTTTAAATCATATATCAGTTCATAGTACATTTCTGCTTAAAATACTCCAATATTATAATCAGAATAAAACACAAACTCCTTACCATAATCTAAAACCATGCTAGTCAAAATGTGGGTAAAAAAAAACCAGCAAAATGGGTGTCCCTTGCATGTATTTTTCCCATATGAAGACCCTTAGGCTCTGGCCCATCTCTCCTGAATTAATGTGACATTTTATCCAGAAACCTATGTGATTGCTTTGCATATTCAAGTTTCAGAAGCAGCAGTCAATAAGGTTCTACATAGTTTATTCCAGCATACCTTTTCCTTTTTTATTTATATTCACACATACATTTCATATAGAAAAGTGATCTAAGCAAAGTTCACAGTACAATGAATTTTCACAAGTTAACACATTCTTGTAACCTACACACAAACAAACAAACAAACAAGAATATTACCAGCACACCAGAAGTCATCTTCATTCCCTCTTCTAGTTACTTCTGGCTCTTCACCCAAGGTAATCACGATCTTGACTTTTAACACAATAGGGTGATTTTATCAGTTTTTGAGCTTAATATAAAGGAAATCACATAATATGCACACTTTTTTCCCCTGATTTCATTAATGAATGATCATGTTTCTGATATTCATTTATAGCTTTCCATTTCATTATTATTTTATTAATTCTCATTTTTTCCATCATATTCCATTGTGGGATATACACCATTACTTTATTTTTTTAAGAGAGTTAAGTTTGGCTTTATTATTATTATTTTTTACAGTTTAATTTTCTGTTTTTTCCCTTTTTCAATTTTATTGATACATATTAAATAAAGCATAAATCCATCCAAAGAGTACAATCAATGGTATTTAGTGTAACCACATGTTTGTGCATTCATCACCCTAATCACTCACAGAGTACTTTCATTATTCCAATAATAATAATAAACAAAAAAGCAAACAAACCAACAAAAGTCATCACATCTCAATCTCTCTGTGTCTCACCAGGTGTACATAGCTGCTACTATTCTTTTTCCTTTTCACTAGTATATTTGTATTTATATTTTGTAAAAACAGTCAATTGAGAGGACATTCGATATTTATTCTTCAATTTATCATGTGGATTATTACACTAATTGATTTTCTTATGTTGAACCACCCTTGCATACCTGGAATAAAAACCACTTGAACATAGTGTATAATTCTTTTAATGTGCTTTTGGATTCTGTTTGCAAGTATTTTATTGAGGATTTTTGTATCTATATTCATTAGAGTTATAGGTCTGTAATTTTCTTTTTTCATATCTTTATCTGGTTTGGGTATTAGGGTGATGTTGGAGTCATAGAACGATTTTGGCAGCATTCCTTCCTGTTCAATTATTTTGGAAATGCTTGAGCAAGATTGGTATTAGATAATCTTTGAATGATTGGTAGAATTCACCTGTGAAGCCATCTGGTCCTGAGCTTTTCATCGTTTGGTGGTCTTTGACAACTGTTTCAATGTCTTCACTTGTAATTGTTTTGTTGAGGTCTTCTATTTTTCCTAGGGTCAATGTAGGTGATTTATGTGTTTCTAGAAATTTGTTCATATCTTCTATATTGTTTAGTTTTTGGCATAGAGTTGTTCATAGTATCCTCTTATGAGCTCTCTTATTTCTGAGGAGTCAGTGATAATGTCCTCCCTCTCATTTCTGATTTTATTTATTTGCATCTCCTCTCTTTTTTCTTTGTCAGTCTAGCTAAGGGTTTGTCAATATTTGTTGATCTTCTCAAAGAACCAACTTTTGGTGGCTTTTATTCTCTCCATTGTTTTTTTTTTGTTGTTGTTGTTGTTGTTGTTTTTTGTTCTCAATTTCATTTATTTCTGCTCTGATCTTTACTATTTCTTTCCTGTGGCTTGGTTTGAGATTAGTTTGCTATTCTTTTCCTTGTTCCTTCAGGTCTACAGTTAGTTCTTCAATTTTAGATCTATCTTCTTTTTTAATGTAAGCATTGAGGGCTATAAATTTCCCTCTTAGTACTTCTTTGCAGTGTCCCATAGGTCTTGATATGTTGTGTTCTCATTTTCATTCATATCAAGATATATACTCACTTCTCTTGCAATTTCGTCTTTGACCCACTGATTGTTTAAGAATGTGTTGTTTAATCTCCATATATTTATGAATTTTCCCTTTTTCCATCCATTATTGATTTCCAGCTTCATTCTGTTATGATCAGAGAAAGTGTTTTGTACAATTTCAGTCTTTTTAAATGTATTGAGACTTGTCTTGTGACCCAACATATGTTCTATCTCGGAGAAGGATCCTTGAGCACTTGAAAAGAAAGTATATCCTGCTGTTTTGGGGGCAATGCTGTATAGATGAATGTTAGGTTTAGTACATTTATCATTCAAGCTCTCTGTTTATTAATCCTCTGTCCAGATGTTCTATCTAATACTGAGAGCAATATATAGAAGTCTCCAACTATTATTGTAGGAGACACCTATTTCTCCCTTCTGTTTTGCCAGTGAGTGCCTCATGTATCTTGGAGCAATCAAGTAAGGTGTATAAATATTTAGTACAGTCATTTCTTCTTGGTGAATTGCACCTTCTATTAATAAATAATGAATTCGTCATCCCTTATAACATTTTTGCATTTGAAATCTATTTTGTCTGATGTTAGCATTGCTACTCCAGCTTCTTTTTTGGTTACTGTTTGCATGGAATATCTTTTTCCAACCTTTCACTTTTATCCTGGTGGTTTCCTTACATCTTAGGTGGGTCCCTTGTAGACAACATATAGACAGATCATATTTTTAATCCATTCCTTCAGTCTGTATCTTTTGATTGGGGAATTCAAGCCATTAATATTCAGTGTTATTAATGGAAAGGCATTACTTTCTTCATCCATTCTGTACTTTGGCTCTCCGTTCTCTTATCATTCTATTGTATGTCTTCTTATCCTTTAGTTTACCCTTCCTAATTTCTAACCTCTTCTCCAGATCTCTTGTACTTGTTTTTTCCTATCAGCTTATAGCACCCTCTTTAGAATCTTTTGTAAATCTGGTCTTTTGGTATCATATTCTATCATTTTTCTTCGTCTGTGAAGACTTTGAACTTACCCTCATTTTTTGAAGGACAGTTTTGCCATATACAGAATTCTTGGTTGGCAGTATATCTCTTTAAGTAACTTAAATACATCATGCCATTTTCTTCCAGTGTCTATGGTTTCTGATGAGAGGTCAGCACTTAATATTATCAACTTTCCCTTGTATGTGATGCTTTGCTTTTCTCTTGTTGCTTTCAGAATCTTCTTTTTATCTCTGCTATTTTTCATTAAGAATATTAGGTGCGTCAGGGTATGTCTATTCAGATTTATTCTGTTTGGGGTGGATTGTCCTTGGATATTGATATCTATGTCTTTCATAACTGTTAGGAAGTTTTTGGTCGTTATTTCTGCAAATATTCTCTCTGCCCCTTTTCAATTCTCTTCTCCTTCTGAGCCACCAATAATGCAAATATTTTAGTGTTTTCATTGTTATTCAATTCCATGAGACTCTGTTCTATTTATCCCATTCTCTTCTCTGTCTTTTCTAGGTCAGATATTCTGTCTTCAAAATCACTAATTCTGTCATCAAGCAATTCAAAGCTGCTCTTATGTGCCTCTAATGTATTTTTAATCTAATCCATGGTGTCTTTCATTCTGTTAAGATCCATTACTTTTCTTTGCTAGCTTTCAAATTATTCTTTATGTTCACCTAGTGTTTTCTTAATAGTCTTTAGTTCTTTAGTCCTATTTTCTTTAAATTCTTTGAAATTATATGAGAATTGTGTGATTATCACTGATTAATTGTCTAAAATCCTGTATCTCTTTAGGATATTTGTTTTGATTTTGGCTGGGCTATGTCTTCCTGTTTCCTACTATCACTTGCAATTTTTTAAGGATGTATTTATCTATTTATTTCTCCTCCTCCCGTCTTGTTATTTTGCTCTTTCTGTCTGCTCTCTTTGTGTTCTTCTGTGTCTGCTTGTCTTCTCTTTATGTGGAAGCAGGCATGGATCCTGGGACCTTCCAGAGTAGAGAGAGGAACTGAATCTCTTGCACCACCTGAGCTCCCAGGCCTGCCACATCTCCTATTGTTTCTTTTCTATGTCTTTTGTGTGTGGGTGGGGTCATCTTGCTGCTCCAGCTCTCCACACGGGCCAGCACTTCATGTGGGCCAGCACTCCTGTGTGGGTCAGCACTCCTGAACAGGCCAGAATTCCACGTGGGCCAGCATTCCATCCATGTGGGCTAGCATTCTGTGCAGGCCAGCACTCTGCATGGGCCAGCTCTCTGTTTGGCCAGCTTGCCACATGGGCCAGCTTGCCTTTTACCAGGAGGTCCTAGGAGTCAAACCCTGGAACTCCTATATGGTAGATAGGAGCCCAAACCCTTTAGCCACAATCTACTTCCCTTGCTTGTAATTTTTGCTTATGTCTAGGCATCTGAATATGTTAGTGAATTTACTCTGATGGTCAATTTCTCTCTTTTGCTTATGGTTTTGTTTCCCACAGCTCTTCTTTGATATTTCTTTCAACTTATTCCCACTGTTTAAAATTGTGCAGCTTAAATTTTCAAAATTAGGTCAAGGACTCACTAGTTGGGTGCAGATTTTCTCCCAGGGTTTCAATACAGTTTTTGTCCATGCAATTTACAGACCGTCCAGCAGATGGCACTTGTTAGCGCACCTTTCCACAGCAAAGTCTGGGCTTTCCTGTGTTCCTGTGTTGAATCTCCTGATTGGAGATTCAAAGCAGGCTCTGCTGGATAAATTCACTGAAGAAAAGAGCCCTGGCTTTCCCTTCCTTTTCTCTTGGAACAGCTGACAGGGAGAAAGATATTCATTCCCCTCTCAAGCGGCTTCAGTGAATGGTGTTTTACCCCAGCTTAATATCTTGGGATTGGGGGAAGGGAGTCCTTCCTGGTTCCCATGGGGGCTTGGTAACTCATTTTTATCATTTGGGTTTCTTGGTCTCTCTGTCCCTCACCCTCTTGGGAGTTGTGTAGCACTGTCCTAATGTGCTGACCCCCAAAGCAGGTCCCTCAGACAGCTTTTGGTTCTTTCTCCACTGTTTATGTGAAAACATTCAGATCTGCCTGTTAGTTCATTGTCATCTTCCCACCTCTCCTTTACTTTTGATGACCATTTGGGTTGTTTACAGTTTGAAACTATTGTCAAAATTGCATCTCTTCTTGTAAAAGTCCTTTTATGAATATATGAATTCTTTTCTGTTGTGTATACACTTAGTAGTAGAAAAGCTGGGTCATTTAGCTGTAGTAAAGCTGCCAAATAGTTTTTCAAAGTTCTTGTACCTATTTGCATTATCAGCAGTATAAAATAAAATAAAATAAAATGTCCCCCTACATTGGATATTGCCAGGAGTGAATCCTTTCTGAGAAAGAATTTTCCAACACACACACACACACACACACACACACAACAACAACAACAACAACAACAAAAATAGACTCAGGGCCTTTCCAAAAGATTGGGATGTATGCTACAGAATTGTAGTTAAACAATACTTGGTGGTAAGCCAGTATTGGTCCAGTAGAGATAGCTTATCAGAGACAACAAACCTATCATATTAATCAATGTATATCTGTCCCTGGTTTTGCAAGATGCTGCAATATAATTAAAAATTAATATGTGCCAGACATTTCCTGTAAACGCCTGCCATAATAAGAAATTGAAACTTAG
>PVKH010009421.1:0-18832 GCA_004027955.1 Chaetophractus vellerosus
ATATCAAGCTAAAGAAAATGAAAGACACAAAGAAACAAAGAAACAATTCAAAACAGCCATTGACGACAGGGAGAAAATATGATACAATGGGATGGGGGATTGATAAGTGATCTTTGGGTGAATCAAGAGCAGGGAACAAAAATTATGGTTGGCTTTCCATCAGAAACAGTAACACTACAATAAATATAATTCTACAAAGTATGAATAGGCAAAAAGAAAATAATTCTATGTATTATAAAAATATTTGTGAAACTCAAATGTCATGTATGCAAGCTAAAGAAAAACTCAGAAACTATGTTTTCAAAAGCCGTGTGGTTCAAGAAAAGATAATAGTTCTCTAGCCTGAAGAAAATGATGTCAAAGGAAAAACAATGTACAATGGAAGTGAAGAGTGCAAGGCATATGAAATAATAGAAATGTTTACAAAACACAATGGTGAACAATAAAAATAATAGCATTACATTTTCATGTTTGTAATAAAATATATGGAAAAATAAAATATATGGAAAAATGGCTGAAATGACTAGGACAAATTAAATTGGAAAAATTTAAGATCTTAAGTTTTATAAGAAAATGTATAATAATGTCTCTTTGCTTTTTTATTAAAGAAGCATATTTAGAGAAAAATATGAAAAAGTACAGAGATCCCACATAAACTCTCACAAACACATTTTCCCTATTATTAACAATTTATGTAACTGTGATGCTTTTGTTACAATTAGTGAAACAATATTATTATTAAAAAATCTGTGAAATGTAAGTGATAGTTCACTTTAGGGTACACTGTCCTGTTGTACAGTTCTAATTTTTAATTTTAATTCTGTAACATATATATAAGCTTAAATTTTCAATTGTACTATTTGCAAATATACAGTTCAGTCATGATGGTAATATTCACAGAGATGTGCTACCATCACCACCATCCACTTCCAAATTTTTTCCATCACCTCAAACAGAAATTCTGTACCAAATAAGCATCAACTGCCTATTAGCAACAACAACCTGGCACAATGATAATCTTTATTCTAGTTTCTGTCTCCCTAGATTTAATAATTTCATGTCTGTAAGGTCATACACTATTTGTCCTCTTAGGACAGTCAAAATGATATATTCAGGTTCATGCATGCTATAGTATGTGCCAGAACTTCATCGATTTTATGGCTGAATTATATTCCATGGCACATATATACCACAGTTTTTTGTTCATTCTTCTGATGGTGGACTTTTTGCATTGCTTCCATCATTTGACAATTGTGAATAATACCACCGTGAATATTGATGTGCAAATACCTGTTCAGGTCACAATTTCAATTTTTTAGTGTATATGTGTAGAAATGGCATTGCTCGGTAATATGGTAATTTTATTCTTAACTTTCTTAGGAAACTCCAAGCAATTTTCCTCAGGGGCTGTGTTTTACATTCCCACCACCAAAGAATATGTGTTCCCATTACTTCACATCTTCTACACTACCAGTTATTTTTAATAAAAGGCAGTCTAGTGGGTGTAAAAAGTTATCTTACTTTTGATTTGTGTTTCCCCAAAAGTAAGGATGTTGTGGAATGTTTCATATGCTTACTGGTCAATTATGTAACTTCTTTGGTGAAAAATCTGTTGAAGTTTTGCCTACTTCTTAACTTTTTGTTGTCAATTATTGGATTTCTTTATATATTCTGGTTAATAAACAATTATCAGATATTTTCTCCCATTCTGTAGGTTGTTTTTTTTAACTTTCAGGATAAAGTACTTTGATGCACAAAAGTTTTTTGTTATTTTGAAAAAGTCTTATTTATCTATTTCTTTTCTCTTTTTCTGCTGTGCTTTCAGTGAAAATGCAAAAGAACAATTACCTAATACAAGATCCTGAAGAAGTTTCCCTATGTATCTCTCTAGGAGTATGCAGTAGTGTTCTGGCTGCCAAAGAAAATATCATAATTTGGATTGGATTAAATGATGGGAACTTTTTGGCTCACAGTTTTGAGGCTGGCAGAATTTCAAAACTGAAGCTTCAGAAGATGATTCTTTCTTCATTAACACATTTCGTTGTACATGATACAAATTGTATATTTATACATTATATGGCCTACTATAGAATTGTGATTACTATTTCTTATTTGAGACATTGAGTTAACAAAACAATCTTCCATACTATAGAGGATTCCCATATATTGCCTCACTACCAAGAACTTACATTGTTGTGTCACATTTGTTACAAATGATGAAAGAGCATTGTCATAATATTACTACTGTCTATAGTCCATAGCTTATATTTGGTATATTTTTCCCACAATCCATTCTATTATTAACAATATGGATTAATATTTTATATTTGCTATAGTTCATTAAATAACATTCTCATATTTGTACTGTTAAACACAATCTACCATTCAACTTGATTTTCTCTGTGTTATTTGGCCCCAGGCCTTGTAAAACCCATCCAAAGTGTATACTCACTGGCTCTCAGTTTCATCACAGCATTGTGCTATCATGAGCACAGTCTATTTCATAACATTATTATTATTCCAAAAGGAAAAATCCCACACTCATTATACTTTGCCATTATTGATGTTAAGCATTGATACAGTACTTGTTTACCATTGTTGTTAATATATTACCATATTACTGTTAACTATAGTGTATACATTACATTAGTTGTATTTTTCCCATGTATCTCCACATTATGGTCTTCTATTTCCTCATCAATCTTCCATGTAGAAGTTCTATCCATTATTAAGTGTGGCTTACTGAAGCCTATGAGTTTGACATAGAACAATGGTTACCCTGGGGTTTAACTATAACCTTATAAATCTATAACAATCTTATTTAATTTGATACCAACTTACCTTAAATAACATATGCAAAATTGTTCCTATATGCCTCCATCCCTCCACACTTTATTGTACATGATACAAATTATATTTACACATATGACCTAACACAAAGAATTGTCATTACTATTTAAACATTTGCTTTGTAGAATCTTTAAAAATAAAAATAGAAGTTATATACAAAAATATATTAGATAATACTAGGAGTTGAAATTATTAATATGGTTATTTACCAGAAATCTGTATTCCTTTAGAGTACTTTGATCCACTATATAGTGTCCTTTCTGTTCAGTATGAAGTTCCCAGCATTGATTCTATGGCAGATCCTGTGGTGACAATCTCCCTCAGTTTTTGTTTATTTTGGAATATATTGATCTCTTCCTCATTATTAAGACAAATATTTGAGATATAAAATCCTAGGTTGAAATTGTTTTATTTTTTTAGGGGAATACTTTATCTCACTGCCTTCAGGCCTCCATGATGGATTTTATTGAGAATTCAGCACTTAATTTTAAAAGGACTGCCTTTTCAGAAACTGTTACTCTTTTTCTTGAAGCTTAAGGAACTCCTGTTTTTTTCAAACTACAGTTTGATTATGTTGTGTCTTGTATTGGTTCTCTTTAATTTTATCCAGTTTCTTTTCTTTTTTTTTTTTAAAGATTTATTTATTTTATTACATATCTCCCCTCCTCCCTGCTGCGGCGACGCACCGAGAGTGGAGGTGGCTTTCCCTGCTTGTGGGCGGTCTCTGTGTCTGTTCATGGCCAGCTTTCAGTTCGCGGGTGGCTGGCTGCGCTCCATCCATGGGCGACCTGCCCTGCCCGTGGTGGCTCTTGCCATGTCCGTGGCAGCTTCTTGCCCTGCCCACGGCGGCTCTGGCCTGCCCATGGTGGCTTGCCATTCTCAAGGCGGTCTGCCTGCTAGGAGAGGTCCCCGGGAAATGAACCCGGGGCCTCCCATGTGGTATGCCGGTGCCCTATCCACTGGGCTATAGAGCCGGCCCCTATCCAGTTTCTTGTTGTTAGGCTACTTGAATGTGTATTCATATCTTTATTGAATTTGAACAGTTTTCTGTCATTATTTCTTTGATTACTCCTCCTGTTTCTTTATATCTCTTTTCTTCTAGGACTCCTCTTATGACTACATTGGCATTCTTGAAGGTGTCCCACAGGTCTCTTAGACTCTGTCCATTTTTTAATTGTTTTTTTCTTCTTTTCAGCATGAATCATTTCAATTGTCTTGTCTTTGAGTTCATTAACTCTTTCTTCTGTATATCCAGCATTTGGTCTTTGATGATTTCTGAAGTTTTATTTTGTTCCCTTGAATGGGACATAATTCCTTGTGTCTTTATTAGTGTCATAAAACTCTCTTGCACTCTGTGTATTTTAATATTTTTATGTTTTAATTATATGATTTACACATTGAACTGTTTAAGTTTGTAGTCAGCAAGAAATATGTCAGATAAATCACTGAGTTAAAAGAGCTACAAAATCAAATTTTAAAAATCCATAAAAACTCCTTTCATTGTCTTTAAAAATTGTCTTTGAACTGGCCAGTGGTATCCTTTTTTGGTCATGGTAATGCTTCCTCTATTCCTATAAAATAGACTTTCCCTCCATTCAGAGTTGTCTTTTATGTGTCTTAAAGCCAGGAATCTTTTGCCACAGATTGCTTTGAATACAATATTTCTTACACTAATTTATCTGCCTGCTGGTTTTGATTATGGAAGAAATTACAAGAACAAGTCAGAGATGAGTTTCACATGTCACTCTTTCAGTCTGCTACTGGATTGACAGGAACAAACATACATACACCCAAGTATGTATATAAGGGTTATTTTATTCATGCCAAAACATAATTAGGGAACCACAATGAGAATACAGATAGGTTACATACTATGTCAGGAAGGAGTTGAGGGAGACAAGAGTTTGTACCACCAGTTTCAAGTTGTATTTTCTAGATTCTGCACTCAACTGGTTAGTGCAATACTTTATCTGTTTTCTATAGTCTTGAGGAAGATGATTTGACCAGTTTTTGCAAGTTTTTCAAATATTCTGTGGGTGTACACAACCTTGGGGTGTCTTATGCTGCCAACATGGTGACTAAAAATGGTCATAATAATATTAAGTGCACCTAAATAATGTAAGGATGCAAAATTTACCTCCTACAGATATCACTTACAATATAATCAAATGAGGAATGTTTACAAAATACAACAGAGAGAATAAAATTTAATTTTAAATATTGTAGTAACCAAAAAGAAGCCATGAGAGAAGAATGTGAGGCACATTTAAGACACAATAAATTCATGGGACTTGCTGAAGTGCAACTCCTCCCAAAGAAAAGAGGTAGGCACATCCAGGCACAGATTATAGCTTTTGCTTAACCAACTCAGTGTCCCGGGCTCTGCCTTCACCCAGGACAGAAAGCAGCTGGCAGTCTCTTTTCAACTTTACCTAATGCAGGAGAGAAATAGGGGCAGATTTAGAGACACAATAACTTTTCAGTGTGGTGGGGAAAAGTTTGCTGGTGGGAGGCTCTTACTCAAGAAACAAAGGGGGCAAAGAACAAAGCAGTATCAGCTTTTGAATAGAGAATTAAGGTCCCTGGGTCTGTGCATCAATTTCAACCTACCCTGATCAAAGACAGCTGGCACTCTGTGTTGCCAATACACCTTAGCAAGTGTGGAGTTGGTTAAAAATAAAGGCTCATTACCACCTTAGGGCTGTGGGGAATATTTGGCCAAAGAGTATCATGTACTAGACAGGACAGGAAATCACAGATTCTGGAAAACAGCATATATTTCTTGGTCTCCAGGCCAGAGGACTTGTGAACAAATATATGCCCTTTTCATGGGTCCCTGGCCCTGCTTCAACTGCAAAAAAATGGCATAGGATACTCCTCTCTGGGGATACCATCCTCCAGAATTAGGCCTTCAGGTAAAAGAGGATTAAAAATCTATAAAGGATAATCAAAAGGAAACAGAAAAGATCAGCATTTGCAGAGGAGAGACAACGGAAATGAAGCTTTCTCCTGGAGGTAAATGATGGAACAAATAATGAATCTAAATAATTCAACCATATATCCAGTGCAAGAGTCAGGCAAGGGAGCTGAAAAAAAAAAGATAAAACACAAGAGTTACTCTAGCATTTTAGAATAAATTAAGCCAAGTGTCAAATAAGAGGTTTAACATAAACAACAAGGAAGCCCTAAGCAAGAAAAAATCTAATCCTCAGTGTAATCTCATCAAGAAAAGCAGATGACAAAATACCAGCAAAAAATTACAAGCCATACTAAGAAATAGAAAGTATTGCCCAATCAAAGGTACCAATTAAAACTTCAGACAAGACACTACATTTGAAACAACTAATTAATCATGTCCAAGCAAATCTCCTAAATCAATTTAAGGAGATGAGGAAAATATGACTAAAGAGATAAAAACAATAAGAAAAAAATGGTGAGCATAAAGAATTTGAAAGCCTGAAAATGAAAGTAACAGAACTTTTGAGATTAAATACACAATAGATGAGATTAAAAATACATTAGAAGTACACAACAACTGATTTGAACTAGCATAAGAAAACATCAGCAAGGTAGAGGAGAGGACATCTGAAATTGAAAAGACAGAATAACAGATAGAGAAAAGAATAGAAAAATTGAGCATGGCCTTAGAGAATGATGTGCTCAAACATATGCATCAAGGGTGTCCCAGAAAGAGAAGAGTAGAAAAAGGGGGCAGAAAGAATATTTGGGGTAATAATGGCTGAAAAATTTCCAACTCTTATATAGATATCCATGTCCAAGTAGTGCAACATAATCCATACAGAATAAATATGAGTAATCCTAATCTGTACATTACTATTACACAGACATATCAGGAGGTCAAATGCTAAATATAGAATTTTGAAAGCAACAAGAGAAAAGTGATTTATCACATACAAGGAACACTCAAGACTAAGTGGTGAGTTTTCATCAGAAACCATAAAGTTAAGAAGGCAGAGGTAGTTAAGGTACTGAAAAAGAAAGTATACAAGCAAGAATTCTTTATCATGTAAAACTTTTATTCAAAGAAGAGGGTAAATTAAAAATATTCACAAATAAACTGGAACTGATACTGTTCATTAAAAAGAGATCTGCCCTAAAAAAATGCTAAAGGGAGTTGTGCAGGCTGAAAGGAAAAGACAGGGTTTTGAGGCTTGGAGGACAGTGTAGAAATGAAGATGATCACTAAGGGAAACTAAAAGAGTAATAGAAGAGACAAAAATAATGTATGACAAATGAAACCCTAAAAATAAAATGGTTGAAATTAATACTTCTGTTACAGTAATAACATTAAATGTTAATGGATTATATTCACCAATCAAAATACAGAAACTGATGAAATGGATTTTAAAAATATTTATTAGCTATCTAAATACTGTCTATAAGAAAATCACCTTAGACCCAAAGATGCAAATAAGTTGAAACTGAGAGGTTGGATACTTCAATACACCAATGTCATCAATAGAAAGAACATCACACCAAAAGAGCAGGATATATATTCTTCTCAAGTTCTTATGGATAGTTCTCCAGTATAGGCCCCATGTTGCATCAGAGAAAAGATCCCAATAAGTTTAAAATGTTTAAAATTTTACAAAGCACTTTCTCTGATCAAAATGGAATGAAGCTGGAAATAAAATCAGAAATGAGAAGGGTACATTACTACTGACACAACAGAAGTAACAAAAATCATAAGAACTATGAACAAGTATATGCTAACAAATTAGAAAACTTAGATGAAATCGACAATTTCCTAGATATTAACAAAGAACATATTCTTACTATAGAAGAAATAGAAAAACTCACCAAACTAATCACAGTTAAAAATATTGAATTTGTCATCAAAATCTTCCCAACAAAAAAATCCAAGGCTAGATGGCTTCACAGATGAATTTTTACCAATCATTTCAAAAAGAATTAATACCAATCATGCTTAAAGTCATACAAGAAATTGAAGAGGAAGGAAAACTACCTCATATAAAGACACCAAAATAAAAGAAAATTACACATAAATATTTCCAATGAATATAGTTGCAAAAGTTCTCCACAAAATCCTTGAAAGCTAATCCAATAGAACATTAGAAGACTTATAGCCATGATCAAGTACAGCTTATCCCAGGTATGAAAGCATGGTTCAAAACAATGAAATCAATATAATACACCACATTAACAAATGAAATGGGTACAATCAAATGGTCATCTTGATTGATTCAGAAAAGACATTTGACAAAATCCAGCATCCTTACTTGGTAAAAAGTAAAAGCACTTTGAAATATTGGAATAGAAAGTAATTTCCTCAAATGGTAAACAACATATGTGAAAATCCCACAGCTAACCTTGTACTCAATGGTGAAAGACTGAAACCTCTCCCTTTAAGAACTGGAGTAAGACAAAGATGCCCACTCTCACCATTGTTATTCAACACTGTACTAGAAGTTCTAGCTAGAGCAATTAGTTAAGAAAAATAAATAAAAAGATATCCAAATTGGAATGGAAGATGTAAAAGTTTCAATATTTGCAGATGAAATTATGCATATTTAGGAAGTCCATTAAAACTGCAAAAAAAGCTATTAGAGTTAAATGAATTCAGCAAAGTGGGGGGATAGAAGATCAACATACAAAAATCAGTAGTGTTTATATACACTAGTAATGAACAATCTGATTAAGAAATCAAGAAAAAATTCCATTTACAAGAGCAACTAAAAGAATCAAATACCTAGGAATAAATTTAACCAAAGATGTAAAGGACTTGTACACAGAAAACTACAAAATATTGCTTAAAGAAATCAAAGAAGACTTAAATAAATGGAAGGACATTCCATGTTCATGTATTGTTAGAATTAATATCATTAAGATGTCAATTCTACCAAATTGTTTTACATTTTGATGCAATCCCAGTCAAAATCCCAACAACCTACTTAGAAGAAGTGGAAAAGCCAACTATCATATTTATTTGGAAGGAAAGAGGACCCCAAATAGACAGAAAAACCTATTGAAAAATAAAAAGATATTGGAAGACTCACACTTCCTGAAGTTTCAGCATATTACAAAGTTATAGTGGTCCAAGAAGCTGGTGCTGACATAAATATATATATATAGAGAGAGAGAGAATCCATCTTTAGATTCATATTTGTGAGCTCTCAATTAAGAGTTCAAAAATACACACTCACAACTATAGTCAATTGATTTTGACAAGGTTACCAGATCCACTCAACTAGGACAGAGAAGTATCTTCAAAAAATGGTGCTTGAACAACTGGATATCCATATCAAAAAGAATGGGGAGCAGTTATAACTCAGTGGTTGAGTGCCTGCTTCCCATGTATGAGGACCCAGGTTCAATCCATGGTACCTCTGGGAAAAAAAAGAATGAAATAAGTGCTCACCTCACACTATATACAAAAATAACTCAAAATGGATTAAAGATCTAAATATAAGATCTAAGACCATATAACACCTAGAAGAAAATGTATGGAAGCATCTTTAAAATATCATAGCACATAGTGCTTTCTTAGACTTTACAAGTAAAGCTCAAGCAATGGAAGAGAAAATAGATAAATGGCACCAATGCAAAATTTAAAACTTCTGTGCTTCAAAGGACTTTGTCAAGAAAGTGAAAATTTAGCCTATGTATTGGAAGCAAATATTGAGAAACCACATTTCTGATAAGAGCTTAATGTCTAGAATATATAAAGAAAGCCTACAACTCAACAATAAAAATACAAATACTCAATTAAGAAGTGGGCTTTCTTCTTTTGAAACAACTATCTTTAAGCAA
Organism: Chaetophractus vellerosus; assembly: GCA_004027955.1. Lineage (NCBI taxonomy): Eukaryota > Metazoa > Chordata > Mammalia > Cingulata > Chlamyphoridae > Chaetophractus > Chaetophractus vellerosus. Next base: position 9,643 of record PVKH010009421.1, read on the forward strand.
AAAGGCACTTGTGGACTTGCACAAAGACACAAAGTCCCCACCAAGCATGGCCGGGTGGATGCCAGGACCCTGCTGCCCTCATTCACCCTTCCAGATGGTCAGAGTTCATCATGACTGGGGTATGCCTCTATGGAATATCTAAGTGTTCATCCATCATAGAGTGTTATCTCAGTGGATGGAAATCCACATAATAAACAAAGAGAATACAAATGGATATATAGGACATGAAATGATGCTTAAAATCACGAGTAATTAGAGAAAACAATAAGATAACATTTTACAGATACTAGAATGGCCACTACTTTAAAAAAATAAACAGAACACTACAAGTGTTGGAAAGGATTCTGAGAAATAGTATCCCTTACTCACTCCTGAAGGAAATGGAGAAATGTGCAGGTGCTGTGGAACAGAGTTTGGCATTTCCCCAGAAATCTGAGTATAGAATTTACATATGATCCAGCAATCCTGATACGGGTATATAATCAGAAGACTGAAAGAAATGATGAGAACAGACAATTGCACACTGATTTTTATATCAGCATTATTCATAATTGCCAAAAGGTGGAAACATCACAATTGTACATCAATCAGTGAATGGATAAGCAAAATATGTTATGTACATATAAAGGTATATTATTCAGTTGTAAGAAGTAATGAAGAACTAATAATGCAACAACATGGATGAACCTTAAATAGATTATGTTCTGTGAATAAGCCATACACTAAAGGACAAATACAGTATGGTCTCACTAATATGAACTAATTATAATGAGTAAACTCATGAGTTAAAAATATAAAGTATAGGTTACCAGGAGATATAATGAAGATAGAGAATGGGGAGTGTAGCAATTTGGTATTATTTATGAATTCCAAAAATATATATTGGATTATGTTTGTAAACTGGTTTGTTCCTCTTTTAGTATTAGATTGTTTTATCTTCAGAGATTTCACCTTTACTTGATTAAATAATGATTAAGGCCTTGATTGGGCTATGTCATTAGGATGCTGAGTCCCTGCTCCCTTGGTGGGTGGGGACCCACAGAGAAAACATGACAGAAGAGAAAGTTAGAGTTTTGATATTGGAGCTCTGGGAAGTAAACACACAAAGAAACATATCTGTGGGGAAGGAGAAAGCCTGCAGTAGATACAGCAGAGGCCCTGGGAAGAGAGATGAGCTGTCTGCCTGATAGTCTACAACTGGCCTTGTGGAGAGAACAGAGCAGCTGAGTCTAAAGAGAAATGAGCCCCTGGAGAGAGCTGAGTCTTATCCCAGCCCACAGCTGAAATTGGGAAAAGCAAGGAACCATGGAACCTTAAAAGGAAGAGGAAGGGGAAGAGGAAACCTGAACCCTTGCAGATGTCAGAAACCATCTTGCTCCAAAACGTGGCAACAGATTTTAGTGAGGGAAGTAACTGACACTTTATGGCCTGGTAACTGTAAGCTTCTACCACCAAATACCCTTTATAAAAGCCAATTAATTTCTAGTATTTTGCATCAGCACCCCTTTGGCCAACTAATACAGAATTTGGTACCAGGAAGGCAGTCATGCTTTTGCAATTACCAAAATGCTGGAATGATTTTATAAATGGGTAAGGGGTATTTTTTGGATGAGTTGTGAGATGCTTCGTAGAAAAGACCTACAATGCTTTGAAGAGACTATTGATATAAATGTGGACACTAAAGAGACTTTTTATGAGGACCTAGAAGTAAATGGTGAAACTATTATTGGAAAATGGAAGAAAGTTGATCTACATTTTAGAATAATAGAGAACTTAGTAAGATAGACTCCTGATATTTTATGGAAGATAGAATTTGAAAATGATGAGCCTGGGCATTTATCTGAAGAACTTTTCAAAGTAAACTTGGAGAATGTGACTTGGATTCTCCTTGCAGTTATAGCAAAGTGCTAGATGAGAGAGAGAAGTTGAGGACTGAACTCTTGGGCATAAAGAAAACAGAAACTGACTCTGGAAATTCTAAGCCTCTGGAAATCAAACTCCCAGATGATAGTGCCACATTTGAGGATTTAACTAAACTTGGAACTTGTAAATCAGGGTTGATGATGCAGTTATCTAGGAAAGATTTGTGGAAAGTCTTATTGTCTGATGGCTTGGACCCCTGCTTCTTGCATGCTAAACCAACAAGCAATTTGAGAGAGCTCTATGAGCAAAACCACTGTCAGCTTGGACTAAAAGTGACATAGAATGGAGAGATTGAATGGGAAATGACTTCAAGGGGAAAACCATGGAAGCTGAATTCTGGAATTAAGATATTCCCCTGGGCCCTATCCATAGGTAGAGAGAAGGTGTTTGCCCCAGCAGTGGAAGAGTATGGATGGTCCTGCCTGCTGTTCAGGGAAACTTTTGCCACCCCAGGATTCAGAGAGGGTGGATCATATTCCCCAAGGATTATGGAGGTTAAGGTCACCACCCCAAAGTTCTGTCAGGGGTGGGCCTATTCCCCATGGATTCGGGAAGAGTAGGTCACCAACTCATTGCTCTGAGAGGGTTGGGTCTATAAGCCAAAGTTTAGGGAGGGTGTTGTCTTCACTACACTGTACTAGGGGGAATAAGGCTCTTACCCAATGATTGGGTAAAATGTAGCAATCACTCCAATATTCTTGAAGGATGTTGTCTGGAGCTTGGTCCCCACCCAGATGCTTGATGATGGTGGAACCAAGAAAATGACCTTTGGGCAAGCCTGTGGAAAGGATTGGATCCCATGAGGCCTCAGGAAGAAGAAACCATCATCTAAAGAATGACTCTCAGGCTTTGACATCTAAGGAAGTATGCCCTGAAGGTTTATAAACGGTAGTGGATACATGACTCATGTTTTGCTCCCAATTACTCCTTATTGCCATGCAAATATTTATCTTTTGTCTGTCCATTTGAATATTGGAAGCAGATAAGTGGTTTTATAAGTTTCAGAGGTCTACAGCTGATGGGACTTTGCCCCAAGACAAACTGTATTTTCTTTCAAATGATTGTAATGTGATTTTGTACTTAACATTGTACTGATTTAAGGTTTTTTTAATATTTTAATTTTTTAAAAATTCAGAGTGAGCTAACACTTAATGTGTGAAGAATTTTTAATAAGGTTGATTTTAAATGTTTGGAAATTGCACACTAATGTGAGTGTAATTAAGAGTGCTGGTTTCTGGAAGAAATTCTGATTAAAGGGGAAGTTTAAGGTCTTATATGTAAATAGGAAAGATGAAGGAAAAACTTAGGACTGTACAATATAATAAATTGGTTGTGGGTGATGACTGTGGTTATTAGCACAAATATAAGAATGTTATTCTATAAAACAAACTTTATGTGTGTGACTATTATAAAGTGTTAACTGTAGGTTGGTATATGGGAAAATACAACTGAGACAATCTAAGGACTATATATAACAGTAAAATTGTAATATTTTTTCATCAATTGTATTAAAGGTCCTAAACCCATGCTAAAGGTCAATAATTGGAGGATATAGGCATACTGGATTTTACTTTTTGTAACAATGAAAATGTTCTACAATTGTGGTGCTGAATATACAACTCTGTGTTTATATGGAGAGCCACTGATTGTACATTTTGGATGGATTGCATGGTGTGTGAATAAAATTGTTTAAAAATAATGTATTTGAAAAAAGGATGTGCACTATTATGAATCAATTGAAACAATCTGTACCTATGATTTCAAAATACATATGTATAATAAAATAATGTTAGAAATTAATAAATTCAGTTAAAATATTTTAAAAATCTATTGAAATCCCATGAATAAAGATACTGCAAAAAATTTCATCATAAAATCACTTTTATAAATATTCTTTCTTCAACTTTTATTTATATTATTTAAAATACACAAAATGACCATAAAAATAATTTTTAATGCTGGGAAATAAAAATCACTCATGGTGGTTTTGTAAGTTGTAAGGAGATCATTTTGAGGTGGCATCGACATAAAACCTCTCCATTAGTCTCTCATTTGTCTTAATCCCAAAGATCACCTATTGTGCAATGACTAGATACTGTCTTTTTAAACTCCAAATTAGATTTTCTCAATATCACTGATTTTCTGATGTACAGAAGAATTGTGCTTCTAAAAGTTCATCAAATATGTAACATTTTATAATTCCATGAGCCTTACAATTGAATTATCTCCTGAAATACGGAGGTACAAACAGTTTTTATTGTACAAGTTGCTTAAAGAGCTACATGAAATATTATTTCATTATTATTAATTAATGCATGAGTCACAAGAAAGCAATTCAATGAGCTTTTGGACATTAAATTAATTATAAAATCTTTCCTCATGTCAGCACTGACATATTTTGTTCTCTTTTATTCCATTTAATATAATATATGAAATGAACAATAAAATAATAAAACAGATTTCATGAACATTTTTGTAGCTAAGTATACAAAGTATCTTCTCTGAAGATGAATTAGGTGACACTGGTAAAACAGAATGGAGAAACTCCACCATGTTTTCCTTTTAGTGCATCAAATATACCCATTAATTGGCTGGCATGCACTCCTAGAAAAATATTAGTTATGGGGTAGCAGCCAATGCAAATTCAAAAAATTGTATTTAACAATGATAAAGTTGTATTATAAATATTTAAGATAAAATAAAGGTGTGACTGAAACAGTTTCATAAAATTCTGTGAATACATAAATATTATTAAAATAAGCATATATGTATGAAGGAAAATGTTTGGAAGAAAATATATCTAAAGATTAACAATATTTATGAATGATTTACATTTTGTTTTTATGAACTTTTTTGTACTCTAAACTTTGTGTCATGAACAAGGCTTACTCCATATGATAGTGACACACTCTTAAATATAATATTGAATTGTAAAAACATGTTATTCTAACCCTAGTGGTTAATGCTCTAGTTAACATTCTGGTCTTTTAGCCAAAGATTAAGAATTTCTCTTGAAATACCTTCTATTTTAACTTGTCATCAGGTAGGGAATCACAAAGGATTACTGAAAAATGTTGTTCAACATCATGTGTCTTCTAAGGGGAAGGTAACTCTCTTTTACAAAACTAACATGGATTCATTAGTCCTTGAAAATTTATCCTTGGAATAATGCCAAGTAATCTTCCTCAGAATTGGCCCCAAGAATGACCAACTAGTGCACTATCAGTAATCCCCAATGTAAGATTTGCCATGGCATTATCAGGGTGAAAGACAAGGGATATTCTGCCCTGCTTGTGCTCACAGTAGCTTCCTGGTATACTTGGGAGACATAATTTCCAGGTGATCTTTCTATTTTAAAAGAACCTTAACAAAATTTTATATTAATTTATTTTACCAAGGAACAACTACAAAAATGCATGCTTAAAAAATTTAACAAATTATCTCAAAGGAAACAAATATTATATAGCACAGATATCATACTCTTTAAAAAGGCTTTTATTTTTGAGTAAAATGTGAAGATGACAAAATTTTAGACAGATAATCCTGGAAGAAATTTTTCACCAATGTTTGGCTTATGGTATGTATTATACTCAAATTAAGAGCAATTTTTATTATCTCAACAAATGGGTATGTTATTAGAAGAATATGCAGAACATATACATATCATAGAGGCCTTGTCTAAGAAATGTTAGAAAGTGAAAAGATGAAAATATAGAATGTTTAGATTCTGCATCATTGAGCAATGTACATATATTGAAATTATAATTTTTGAAAGAAATTTAATTTTAATAATGACTTAAAAGCATACCTTCTGAAAAAAAATAATAATATGTACTATAAATTATCAATACAGAAGCATAAGGGCTTAATTTTTTATGTTATTTGAATCAAATAATATCAGACACAAAACAACAATAATTAAACATTAAAATTCTCTATGATTGGTTTTTATGTCTCTAGAAATTGTTTTCTCTTTTCCTGAATTTAAATATAAGTAGAAAGATAGCACTATGTTTGTGATCTCTAGACCCAATCAATCTTGGAAAAATCACAGAGTAAGCAGTTACTTATGATACTAGATAATTTACTTAAATTTTTGTGTCCTGATTTTGATCTAACAATGTATACAGTACTGAATTTATGTTATAATATTTTCATCTGGATGAATGTGTTAATAAAGAGATTTATAATTTCAAGTTCATTCTAATTATGAAATACATGAGTTTCTACTATATAGTATGCAAATAATGATTTATTCCTAATTTTATATTGGGCAGTCAAACTAACATTTGTTTTTGCAGTAATTGTTTGAAAATTCCTCTTTATTATGAATTTGCAGAATTAAAATTAATTTTAAAATCCCTTATCATTCATGTAAAGAATGGTTTTGAAGTCATTCATACTAAATATCACTTTTGATTTCTCAATAGTTTACAAAAGTTGAAAACTATGGGATTAGTAATAACACAAATGTGCCTGACTTCATTCTTATACGACTGACAGGCTCTGAAGAGATCCAGCAGGTCCTGTTTATACTATTTCTATTGATATACTTGATCGCTGTGCTGGGGAACACAGGGATGCTACTAATAATTCACCTTAATCTCCAGCTTCACAACCCCAAGTACTTTTTCCTGAGTCACCCATCATTTCTTGACCTCAGTTACTCAACAGTCACCACACCTAAAACTTTAGAGAACTTGTTGAATTCTAACAAATCTATATCATTTATACCCTGCTTCATTCAAATGTCTTTTTTTTTGCATTCTTGGGTGTCACTGAATTTTTCCTCCTCTCCTCAATGGCCTATGACCACTATGTAGCTATCTGAAACCCTCTTTACTACCAAGTTAGGTCCACAAGACTCTGCTGTGCCCTCATCACTGGGTCCTACATATTTGGATTTAATGATTCCTTACCCATGTTTCTTTCCATGGACAGTTTGCATTACTGCAAATCCAATGTAATCTATCATTTTTTCTGTGACTTACACCCACTTTTAGCTGTCATGTACTGACACATGACTCTGAAATTATGATATTCATTTGTGCTGGCTCAGTTATATCTGTCTCTTATCACAATCTGTGTCCTACATATCTTGTCTACTATCCTGAAAATTAAGTCCATTTCAGGAAAGTGTAAAGCCTACTCTACCTCTGTCTCTCACCTCCTGGGGGTCACCATCTTTTATGGCACCATGATTTTTACTTACTTAAAACCAAAGAAATCCTACTCCTTGGGAAAGGATCAAGTGGACTCTGTGTTTTATAGTATTGTGATCCCCATGCTGAATCCATTCATTTATGGTTTTAGGAAGAAAAAGTGAAAAATGCTCTCATTAGAGTCATGCAAAAGACAAAGTGACTCAGGCAATTGAAATGACAAGGATGCTAAACATTCAAGTGAATGCTTTCTTTCATTCCTATTGAAGTATTTAATTTTTATATCTCTAAACATTCAAGTATTTTTTAATTTGTTAGCATTTCTAGTGAGCCATCCTCACTTCACTACACACGATCTGAAACATTTTCAAATGTATGTTTTTTGTTTGGTTTTGTTTTGTTTTTTAAAGATTTATTTATTTTATTACATATCTCCCCTCCCCCCCCCACTGCAACGACGCGCCGAGACTGGTCACTGCGCAGGTGCGGCTTTCCCCACTTGTGGGCGGCTTCTGCTTCCATTCACGGCCAGCTTTCAGTTCGCGGGAGGCTGACTGCGCTCCATTCGAGGGTGACCTGCCCTGCCCATGGTGGCTTTTGCCCTGTCTGTGGCAGTTTTTTGCCCTGCCCATGGTGACTCTGGCCCACCCCTGGCGGCTTGCCATTCTCAAGGCAGTCTGCCCGCTAGGAGAGGCCCCGGGAACTGAACCCGGGGCCTCCCATGTGGTATGCCAGTGCCCTATCCACTGGGCTATCGAGCCAGCCCCTCAAATGTATGTTTTTAGAAATTTACATAGTAAATGGAATCCATGAAATATGTGTTGTCTGAAATTAAATATATGTGTAGTTTAGAGCTCCTAATGATAAAAAGTGGAGCTACCTTTCAAATTGTACCATAAAAATCCCCATGAATGTTTGAATTTCAGAGAAGTTTATAATTGAGAGCATTTTCAGAAGTCATTCCATTAGTTTTGTATAAGAAATATAATAAGGTCATAGAGTGCACCTTTGGAATGTTCAATTCAGGGTTTAGATTCAAGATCTGCCCATTTTTAAGATGTGTATCCCTTAATAAGTTCCTGCAACTTAAAATCCAGTTTCCTCAGCTGTACAAGAAAAAGAATAAATTTAAATCCAGAGTTATTATAAAGAGAAAATCAGATAATGAATGGAAAGAATTTCTATAGTAGTAATAAATTTTGGCCACTATTCATCATAGTACTTCCATTCTTCCAAGATTTTGAATATACAGTACCTTTTGTTATTAAAAAGTTATTAAAAATTATATAAATGCTTCGGATTAATTTATTCACAAACAAATAAAGACTTAAAAGGAAAAATAGTTCTTCAATATTTGTCCTTAAAGCAGATTACATTATTCTGATAGAGTTAATTTATAGACAAGATTATATGTGAAAAATAAAGAAAATTTAGAATATAATTTTAAAAATTAAAGAAAAACATTCTAACCACTTTTGATAGATTTATTTATAGTCTTCCAGACTAATCTTATGTGTTTGTATTTATAAATTAAATATTTATACAAAATTATTGTCATTTTCTATTTCTCTTTTGCATCTTTGGAGTTCCAATAATCCCTAAAATATTTGATAATTCCATCATTAAACTTGTGAGATGAATGATTTGTTAGTAAATAAGCAAATTCAAGTATCTCAACTTGAAAGGCATAATGACCTGAAGTGTGTAAAAGCAGGAGCCTATCCTCAAACAGTAATAGATCTTTTTTGTCTACCTGATAACCATTTGAAAACCTCATTCTGAGTGTGTCAAGAAATGTCAGTTGTTAGTTTATGTATAATTTCAATATGATTTTAAAATTGTTTCCTTTCTCTTCATTTTTGTTTGTTATAATTTTAAAATGCAATAAATTCTTCAAATTCTATCATTTTTTAAATTAATTTTTTATTTATTTCTTATATATCTATATACATTTTTAGGATACATTGATTACACAAATGTTACACAGAGATTGCCAATCCCCCACCCCTCCCACAAACCCCCACATGCGCATCGCTAAGTGTGGCATAATGCCTCTGATAGTTACACACATTTTGGGGCTTTGCCATCAGACATAGATCACAGTT
>PVKH010009422.1:0-18829 GCA_004027955.1 Chaetophractus vellerosus
TTGGGATGATGAAAAAGTTTTAGCAATGGAAGGTGGTTATGGTTGCACAACATTGTAAAAGTAATTAAGGCCACTGAATTGTACACTTAAAAATGATTAAAAGGCAATATGCTACCACAAATTTAAAAAACCGTAGCTAGCTGTCCCCCAGAGATGCACACTCTCCTTCCATAGTGTAAAGTTGTTCTGTAGATGCAGATGCCCAGCCAGGGGTACATTTCCTGGCACAAGGTGGAGCCCTGTGACTAGTTCTTACCAGCAAGTATGGTGTGTCACTCCTGACCCAGGCAGCTAAGAAGCAGATGTGCCCTCTTCATTCTCTTTTTCCAATTTCCAGCTGAATGTTGACATCTTGGGTGACTCTGTGAGCTTTGTATTAAAGAAGGCGGAGCACCCATTAGCCTGGGTTCCTAAATGGCTTTAAAACTCACAATACCTTTCCCCACTCCCACATGAATACACACATACTGTCACCAAAGAACAACAAAATTATTTCTATGGTGTTAAGCCACTGAGATTTTGTATTTTATTTGTTATAGAGTCTAGTACACATATCAATTGCTAAAGTGGGGTATTGCAATGTATTTTCAGAGGTTAGAAATCACTGCAGTTGAGAAAAATTACAAAATATTTTATGGAAAAGTGGAGCTTGAGCTGGATTTTGAAGTCTGAGCCATAAGTGGCTAAATGGACAGAAGGGGAAGGAATACCAGAATAAGGAACCAGAATGGGAACCACAGCAGGAATTCACATGCAGCTAGAAGATAGTGAGACCATCCTGATGAGCAAGTGCAGGCTGGGGAATATGAGAAATAAAGATGAAGGGGCAGGGTGGAATCAGAGTACGCAGAGCCTTGAGAATTTAGGACCTCATTCAATGGCAATCACCAAAGCATATGGAGTAGGAGGGTGTCTGATGAAAGATTTATTTTAGGAAAATCAGCCAGACACAAGAGGCAGAATGGACCAATAAGATAAAAAATGTGAAAGTACTTTGAAAAAAATGAAGGCTTCACAAATGTAAAGGCTTAACATATTCTTACCGTCAATCACAGATAGCACTGGCTACTTACCCCTAGATAACTATGAAAAAAGTAACATTAAAATGGATTTTAAAGCTTTGTTTTTCTTTTTTACAACTACCCTTGGATTTATTTCATTTTGTGTTACTTTATAAATAGAAAGATCCCTAGTTGGAAACTATGTTTCAAATTAAACTAAGAGAGTGAGAGCTACTTTCCACCCCAAAATTAACCACAGATACTATAGAAGGGCAAATAGAAAGAATACTTCCTGACATTCAACAGTTTCCTGGTATTCCACTATTGCTTGCTATGGCATGAAAAGAAGAAACTATCTAGCAGGTATTTATTTCATACATTTATAAGGGTCTTTGGACCTAGTACTTTCAATGAATGAGCTATTTAAACATTGCTTGACACAGATTAAATTATGCTACAGAATTGAGGTCAAGGTGAATTAACTCAAAGAAGAGAAGGATCTGCAAACATTTAATCTGACAAAAGACTAGTATTCAGTATATATAAAGAACTCCTATAACTTAATTACAAAAACATATACCACCCAATAAAAAGTAGACAAAAGATTTTAAAAGATGTTTACAAAGGAAGGCCTAGGCACATAAAAAATGGTGAACATTACTACTCACCAAGAAATACCAGGAAGCCACAATGAGATAGTATTATGTGCCCACCAAAATAACTAAAGTCCAAAAGACTGATGACAACAAATGGTGGCAAGAATGTGGAGCAACCAGAACTCTCACACATTGATGGCAGAAGTGTAAAATGGTACAATCATTTCGGAAACAAATGGTAGTTCTTTATAACATTAAGCATATACCTGCCCAATGACCAAACAATTCCACTCCTAAATACTTACCCAAAAGAAATGAAAACATATGTCCACAAAAACACTTGTACAAAAATGTTCAGAGCAGCTTTAGTCACGATAGCCAAGATCTAGAAATCGCTCAGATGTTCATCAATAAGAGAATGGATAAACTAACTACGGTATAGCCATATAAGGAATACTGCTCAGTATTAAAAAGAAACTATCAAAAATAAATAAATAAATAAATAAATAAAAAATAAAAAGAAACTATCAAAACATACAACATGGATTAATCTCCAAAACATTATGTTGAAAGAAGGAAGCCTTACCCAAAAAGATACATACTGAATGATTCCATATTGTATGAAGTTCTAGAACAGGTTAAATTAATCTGTGGTGGAAAAAGATTATAGCAATGGTTCCCAGGGGTGGAGTGGGGGTAGGGGTGGGAAGGAGTGGGTGAAGATTGACTAGAAAGGGGCACAAGGAGACCTTCCAGAGTGACAGTAATGTTCTATGTTTTTATAGAAGGTCAGTCACACAGGTGTATGCATTTGTCAAAAGTCAGCAAATGATAAATTCAAGGTTTGTACAGTTCATTGTGTGTACATTTTACTTTAGAAGAGCAACTGTAAACCAATATAGAACTCTAGTTAATGATATGCATGCTGAAGCCTTGGAGGTAAGATGTAGATATCTGCAATTTGCATAAAAAATAAAGATGGATTGATGGATAGATGAAGGAATGCATAAATGCATAGTTGGGTAATAAAGCAAATATACTAAAGTGTTCATTACTGAATAAGTGTGGGTAGGTATAAAGATGTTCACTGTTGAATCATTTCAACTTTTCTGTATGTTTGAAACTTATTAGAATAAAATATTTGAGGGGTGAAAGGAAAAAATGGGACTTGTTCAATTGTATTTCTTGTGTTGATGCTTAATGAGAAGATACAAGTATAATGATTAATAGAATAAATGCTAGAACAACAGGAAAAGAGGGATTTGGGCCATAAAACAAGTGTTAGCTAACATTTATTAAATTCCTAATTCCCTACGGTGTGCTTGGATTTTTATGAAATATACTAAAATTAATAAAGGTGTTAAAAATGTGGACACTATTGTCAGGTATCCATCATTCAAGGGATCTGCAGAAAGAAAATCAATGTGGGGATCGAGGAAGACTACAAAGAAGAACAAAGGAAATAGAATGAAAGAGAACAGAGTAAAAGAGAGTGAATAGAACAAAACACACTTTTTCATTTTGACGGATAAGGAAGCAAAATGGCCAATTTCTAAGTGCTACAGAATCACAGGAATGGTGTTTCTGTACACAGACTTTCAGGTTCTGAATTAAGTGCCTCAGTGAGATATTACATACTATTTGAATAGTATAGTCAAAATGGTTGCAACAGACAAATAAGCACATTGATCTTGGTTTTACTATCTGTCAAAAGAGTAATCAAGGTAAATGTGAAGGGCAAGAGGCTGAAAAAAGTCAATTGATAGGATTGAGGCTGTTGGCAGAAGGAAGTGCTATATCACAATAGAGAGATGAAGACTCAGGGAGCAAGGATAAAAATATAGTGCGAAGTGGGATACATATTATCCATAATAAGTATTTGTTTTGTGCCTTTCTCAAAACAGACTTTTTTTGAGATTTAAACCCTGAACGGGGAGCGAATGCGGCTCAGTGGTTGAGTGCCGGCTTCCCACATACAAGGTCCCAGGTTCAATTCCCAGCCCCAGTACCTCAAAAAGGAAAAAAAAAAAAAAAAGATATAACTAAACCCTGAACTATGCTATGTCCTTTAAGATATCACAGAATGGCCTATTTTCCCTTGTTAATCTCTACCTCACTTGCTGGACAACTGTTAAATTAGCTTATTTATAAGGTTGCAGAACTAGAATTGCATTTAATATGTCTTTTATGCAAATGTTCCCTGACCTAGCACAGCATACTGAGGATTATCTGAATTATGAAACAAATGCAGAGTGGTGCTGGTAAGGGGTTATATTTAAATTGCAAGTGCAAATTCTCTTAATTCTACAAAGAAGAAAATTACTTTCAATATTCAACCATGCTTGTCTGCAGTCTGTAAACATAAAACAATCTGAAATCAATGGACCTAATCAATTCAGCAAATTTCCATTCCTTTTTTGAGATGAAAGGTGAATATCCTGCCACTACAACTTTGACTGTAGTCTTGATGTATAGGCTGCTAATCTTTTTCTTTTTTTCTTTTTTCTTTTTTTTTAAGGCGGTATGGGGGACTGAACCCAGGACCTCGTATATGGGAAGCAGGCACTCAACCAGTGCGCTATATCCACTCCCCTATGCTGCTATCTTTTAAAGGTAATGCTAGGAGGGGGGCTGGCTGTAGCCCAATTGGTAGGGCTCCGGTCTACCACATGGGAGGCCCCAGGTTCGGTTCCCGGGGCCTCCTCGAGCGGGCACACTGCCTTGAGAAGGCAAGCTGCCGTGGGCAGGGTAAGCTGCCCCGAGCAGGCAGGCCGCCGTGTGGTGAGCTGACTCGGTGAGTCGTTGCAGCAAGGGGAGACAAGCAGACACAGAAGAATGCAAAAATAACACAGCAAGAACAAGCAGAAAGGGGGGGATATATAATAAATAAAATATAAATCTTTGGAAAAAAAAAAAAAGGTAATGCTAGGAGAAGCCAAAACGGAGGCAAAAGGAAAGAGAAAAGGGAAAAGTCACCAAATATTATACACAGCAGAGGAGAGGAGGAGGATAGGGAAAAAGAGAGAAGTTACCAAAAAAGGTATTGTTTTTTGGGGAGAGAAGGGGTAAGTAAAGGACAGAGAGCTAAAGACTGTCATAAAGGCACAAGGAAGAGGCTCCCTTTGCTGCCTCATCACCATCTTTATGGGCCATTTTTAAGGGTATGTGCTGGAAATAATTGCCCAGATCCTGTCTTCTGGAAGCTTCTACTCTGTGACAGACACAATGACTCTTTTCATAAGTGACTGTCAGCTAGAGGATGGCATGAGATACTACTACTAACACAAATCAAGGGGAAGCATGTACCTAATGTCTGCTGGGGGCACATTGCAAGGTGGGATGGGAACAGTGGCTTTTTTTTTTTTTTAAACTTGTGCACCAGTGTTTATAGCAGTATTGTTCACAATAGCCAAAAGGTGGAAACAACACAATTGTTCGTCAAGATGTGGCATATCCAACAGCCATAAAAAGGAAAGAAGTTTTTATACATACAACAACATACTACAAGAGCTTCTGTTTGGAATGATGAAAAAGTTTTAGTAAATGGAAGTTGGTGATTTTAGCACAACATTGTAAAACAAGGCCACTGAATTGTATACTTATAAATGCTTAAAATGACAAATTTTACATTATATACATGTTGCCACAATAAAAAAAATTAGGTTTTAAAAAAGATAATTCTAGAATTTCATCTACTGGCATTTGAATATAGATATTTTTAAAACTGTTTATTTCTGAATTAAATAATTTGTGTTCATGTTATTAAAAGTGTCAAGATATATTTATGAAGCAGAATTCTGCAAAAGAATCTTTATTCAGAAAAGCTTTGGAAATGACATATTCTGAAAAGTGATTTTACTTTCCACTTAGAGCATGAATATAATTTGCCTTCTACAGTTTTGCTGGCTTGGGGGTTATGCATGGGGACACTAAGCTGGAGTTAGCTTCTGGAGCTGTAAAGTGCCTGTGGGATGGCAGAGGTCCTGTGCACATGCAAACATGCTGGAGGGCGCCTCCGTGGGAAGTGTAGGGGCTGTATAGCTAGAACAGCAGAGAAGACAAATACCAAGGAGCAAAGCAAAGGGCTCCCTCGCTACTCCTCTATTGAGAGTCTGTATTAGAAGGAGTTACTGAGCACTTGAATGGGGACAGAGAGGATTGGAGGAAAGATGACATTTCCAGAGGCAAAATGAAAACCTCTTGTTTCTCTTGTTGATGGTTTTGGTCTGGCCTTATTGAGGCACCTAGGGCTGTAGTGAGAGCTGTGCCTAAAATGATTTTTTAGGATAAAAGAAGGTGGGAACAGGAAGGGGGTGGGAGATCAGGGGCTTCAGGAGTAGCAGTGTGAGGTAAAAAATGTTAGGAAGGGCTCTATTATATTATTCATCACATAATCCTCACAACAACTTTATGAAGTAGTTATTGCCTCTTTTGCACAGATAAGAAAACTTAATGTTGGAGAAATTAGGCAATTTGCCTAAGGCCACCCGGTGGTGAATAGCAGATTATGGACTCAAAACCAGGACACAAAGCCCTGTATTTAGCCATCACATTACAGAAACCAACCAGAGCCTTAGTGCTCAGGGAAGCTTCCAGAAGTATTAGAACTTGAGATGGGCAGTAAAGGTTGGAAGAATTGGATAAATAGAAAAAGCAGAGGCCTCTCTATGAAAGGAGGAGCAGAAGCAAAGGGGCAGAAGTGGGAATGGGTGTTGCCTGTTAGTGAAACAGTGAAGGAACATGTCTGGTTTATATTAATATTATATTATATTATATTATATTATATTATATTATATTATATTATATTATAATTTTGTTATATTTTGTTGTATTATATGTTGTTATATTTTGTTATATTATTCTATTGACTGTTTTATATATATATATATAATGGGTTATTCAATTATGAATAATACCATAGGACTTTATCACTTTTGAGCACATTCATGTCTGTCTCATGGATTCCTAGAACAATCCTTTTAATAAGCAAAAAGTTATTATTGTTTCTCTGCATACACAGAAATTAAAGATCCAAGAGGCTAAGTGATACCCCCATCACATGTCCTTCCAACCTCCAGGACTTTGCACATACTGCTCCTTCTGTCTAGAAAGTACTGCTTCTCCTCACTTTGTTAACTTCTACCCATCCTTAACTCTCTGTTCAGTCCTTACTTCCTAAGAGAAACTTCAACTGACTTCCCCCGACTTCCCCTGCCTGGGTCAAATACTTTCCTAGTATATGCTCTCATGGCATTAATCGTGATTGTAATATTCTATTTATTAGTGGGAATAAATGAAAGAAACAATAAATGTTTAATAAACAAATGAACAGAACCCAGGTTTGCCAGGACTGTTCCTCATACATTTTCTACATCAATACACTCTAAAAAGTACAATGGAATGACCTGAAGCTATTTTACCTAGAAAAAAGAAGCTTTGGGGAATAGAATATGACAGGTGTCTTCAAATGTTTGAAGGACTATCATGTTGACAAAGAATTAGACATATTCTGCATAGCTTCAGAAGGCAGAACAAAGACAAATGGGGTGAAAGTCCAGGAAGGCAGATTTCATTGCAGTGTAAGGAAGTGAACAATCTAACAGTAAGACTTGTACAAATATGAGATGGGCTGTCTATAAGGTGGTGAGTAGTCAAACAAAGGCCAGAGGAACACCTGTCAGAGGTGTTGTAGAGGAAATTCCTGTTCTGTTCAAGAGATTTTTTGGCCATTTTGGTCTTTCTAAACCTGGGGGTGGTGGGTGGGGGGAGACTTGAAAGCAAAATTGAATTTGATTAGAAATGATCTCAATGAAAGAGAGCTGCAATGACTAATTGTTCTTGTGATGCCTGACTAACATTGGGCCATTCAAGAAATAGATTTGGATTTGAGGGTAGCCACTTCTAATGTGCTGTTGGTGAGCTTTTTGAGAGCCAGCATTCAGCATTCCAATGGTAGTTAGGGCTGTGCAGCTGCCACTGTGACCAAACAGCAGGGAACACTAACATGCAAGGGAACAATCAAGGGTCATTGCCCCAACTCTTGGCAGAATCTCTCCCAGCTCCACCCCACGGCCCCACTCACATACATGCACACACACTTTTCTTCTACATTGGGGACTACCGCTGTGTGCTAAGAGATTTCACTGTGTGTGGACCCAGCTACTTAATGCTAGCCCTTATGCTGAATACAACTTTATAGCAGTTTCTCTCTCCTCATGTGAAAATTCAGATTATGAAAGAGAAGTTGAGAGAGAAGAAAACTAAAAACCATCTTTTTAATACCCTGTACCTATCATAAATTCACAAAAACAAAAGGCTTAAAAATTATGTAGAAGCTTGAAACCTAGAAATCCTTATTTGGAAGGTGAAGTCTAAGGGACACCAATATTTGGATGGAAGTGAACTTGCAAGAGATCTGTAATGGTTATTCTCAGCAGACATAGGTCTGAACCAACAATGATGGTTTCTCTTTGGAGAAATGTAATCTGAGTGTCAAAGAACCAGCTTGTATATTTTGAAATATATCACATTTGTGAGGAGTCAAATTCAGTAAATTGTAACATTATTAAAAGTATAGGGGGAGGGGATGTGGCTCAAGCGGTTGATTGCCCACCTCCCACATGGGAGGTCCCACATTTGGTTTGTGGTACCTCCTGAAAAAAACAAAAGAAACAACAAGCAAAACAAACAATAAAACCAACTCAGGGGCGCCGATGTGGCTCAGTGGTTGAGCGCCGGCTTCCCACATACGAGGTCCCAGGTTTAATCCCCGGCACCTGGGGACCTAAAAAAAAAAGTATAGGATAATTTAGTCATTTATATTTCAAGCCATAGTGACAATTTTGCTGTATAATATCTGCTAATTTAATCATCAAATATTTATTGAGAATCTACGATATGCCAGGCACTGTGCTAGGCACTGGGTAAAGGAAGCTAATCAAAATAGACATGATGCTTGATGTTAAAGGGTGTATATTCTAATTTAGACAATAAAGTAATAAGCACCAAATTTATATATAACTATAAATTGCAATTAATATGAAGGGAAAGGGTCAATAAGAGAGGCTCCTAAAAAGTCACAGTAGGCTTTTCTGAGGAAGAGACATTTAGCTAAGAAATTAAGAAAAATTGAAGACCATAGGCCACGCCCCAATCAAGATGGCAGAGTGAGACGAATAAGGACCTGTCCCCCGACAGAAGCTTTGAACAACCAGCAAGAACTGGCAGAAACATCTTTCTCAAAGCTCCAGAAAACAGTTAAAGGACTGCAGTAACAGGGCAAGCACTGAATCAAGAAAAAGGCTACTTAAATGCAGTAGGATCTCCTGGCACCCTGGCTGGCCTCTACCACACCTCAGTGGCTCAGTGTGGAAGCAGCCTGAGTTCCTGGAGTGGATCTCTGGACCTCCTCCTACAGAGGAGTCATGCTGCCTGGGGCAAGGGATTGCTGGCTATAGGATATACAGTACAATGGGTGAGGAAAGTTTTCCTAGGGAAGAGAGGACATTTGGGATGGCACGTACCCAAGACAGGATGTTTGCACAGAAAAAATCAGGAAGACCCCTATACTTGGGCCTGGAACTATTCTCTCAACTGAGTGTATGGATAGACCCTGAAGGAGAGCACTGACACAGGTCAATCTACAAAGACTGGGAAAGTTGTTTTCTTTTTTGACTTCCTTTTTTTGTTTGTTTGTTTTCTCCTGGCAATCAGGAAAGCTCTGTCATAACACTACTTAAGAAAGAAACGCCTTAGAGTCTAAATTCCAGTGATAACACAATGAAATATAAAAGTGCCCAGATTTCAACAAAAGTTTACTAACATACAAAGAAATGGAAAGTGAAGGCCCAGGCAAAGGAGAAGATTAAAGCACTAGAAACCAACAATGAGGACCAGAACTGGGATATTCCAGACAAAGACTTTACAACAATGGTCCTAAATATGCTCAAAGAGCAAAAGGAAAATATGGACAAAGAACTAAAGGAGATCTGGAAAACAATAGATGAACACAAAGAGAATATTAATAGAGAGAAATTATAAAAAGGAAGACCACAGTAACAGAAATTAAAAATTCTCTAGAATAGGGGAGCAGGTGTAGCTCAGTGGCTTGAGTGCCTGCTTCTCATGTAGGACATCCTGGATTCAATCCCCAGTACTTCCTAAAAAATAAAAAATTTCCCTAGAGGGGTTTAACAGCAGATTGGAGCTGGCAATGGAAAGAATGAGGGAACTTGAAAATAAGACAATTGAAATCATTCATTCTGAGGAGCAAAAAGAAGAAATTCTCCATTATTGATTGCAATGATGAATGCACAACTCTGTGATTACCTTAATGTACACTTTAGATGGATTGTATAGTATGTGGATATATCTCAATAAAATTGCTTTAAAAATAAAATGTAAAAAGGGAATGAAGAAAAGTGAACAGAGCCTGAGGAACCTGTGGGACACCATCAAGTGTACCAATATATGGATTGTGGGAGTCACAAAAGGAGAAAGACTGTTAAAGAAATAAGACTGAAAACTTCGCAAATTTAACAAAAGACATAGATATACACATCCAAGACATTTAACAAACTCCAAACCGGATCGACCCAAATAGACCCATGCTGCAACATATTAAAATCAAACTTTCCAATGTCAAAGTTAAAGAGAAAATTCTGAAAGTCACAAGAAGGAATCAACGTGTCATATACATATTGACTCCGCTTTTTATTTCCTACAGGATCTAAAGGCAAATGCATAAAATGCAATGATAAAGCAGTGGTTTTGGACTCATAATGTCTAAGTATGTGATTTGTGACAAGTACTAGCTGAAGGTGGCAGGATAGAGGGTTATAGGAACATAGTTTATATGTTCTATTTTTTTAAAATTTATTACATATCCCCCTCTTTCTGCTTGTTCTTGCTGTGTTCTTTCTTGCGTTCTTCTGTGTCTGCTTGTCCCCCTGCTGCAGCAACCCGCCGAATCAGCTTACCGCGCGGTGGCCTGCCTGCTCGCAGCGGCTTGCCCTGCTTGCGGGGGCTTGCCCTGCCCACAGCGGCTTGCCCTGCCCGCAGTGGCTTGCCTTCTCAACCAACGCCCTACCAATTGGGCTACAGCTGGCCCCTATATGTACTATTGAAGTTAAGTTGATATCAAAGCAAAAAAGATTGTTATAAATTTAGGATGTTAAATTTAAGCCCCATGGTAACAACAAAGAAAATATCAGAGAATATGCAAGCTCACAGAGACAGAAATTTAATTAGAGTATAGGTTGCCAAGGGTGGAGGTCAAGGGGAATGGGGAGTTAATGCAAAATGAATGGAGAATTTTTGTTTGGGAAGATGATAAATTTTAAAAATGGAAGGTGGTGAGGGTACTGCATCAGTGTGACTATGAGTAATCCCACTGAATGGTATGCTGGGGAGTGGTTGAGACAGGAAAGTTTATGATGTGTATATATTCCCACAATTTTTTAAAAAAAGAGCAATTAAAGAGAAAATGACAATTAAATGCAATACATGATTCTGGATGGGATCTAGCAAGGGAGGAGAAAAGGCTCAAAGGGAAATTATTGGGACATATGAAAAATTGGAATATAGGCTGTAAACTTTATATGGATGTTAAATTCTTTGAATTTGATAACTGCATGTAAAATGGTTACATAAGTGAATATCCTTGTTCTTAGGAAATGTACGAGGCAATATTAAGTGTTCAAGGAGCATGATGATTATAACTTACATGTAAGTGTTCAGAAAATGGATTGAGAAATGATGGATGGATGGAAGGAAGGAAGGGAGGAAGGAAGGAAGGAAGGAAGGGAGGAAGGGAGGAGAGAAAGAAATGGCAAATGTGACAAAATGTTAAAGTTGGTGGATCTGAGAGATAGATGGAGTTTTCTGTATGGGATTTGCATTATTTTTATAACTGTCCTGTAAGTTTAAAGTCATTTCAAAATAAAAAAGTTAAAAGAAAGAATAAGTAAGATTTAATCTTGTGAAGAAACAGAGAAAGGACATTCCTGGCAAAGGGCATCTCCCAAAGCTCCAGGGTAAGAGTTCCTTCAAGAAATCAAAAGAGAGCCAATATAAGCAAGGGCGAGATGACGCTGGAGAAGAATGCAGGCGCAGACTCTGTAGAACCTTGGAGAACTGTGAAGGAGATTGAAGGTTACTCTATATTCAATAGGAAGCCCAAAAAGACGGTAGTTATACAATTTATTTTTAAAAGATTTTTCATGCTGACATATGGAAAATGGATTAGATGGAGGCAATAATCATGTCTTTGTATAAAAACTTCCCATTCACAAAAATGACAACTTCCAATGTATAGCCATATTAATGAAGGACTTCCTTTTTTGAATAATTTTAAAAGTTTAGAGGAGTGGATGTGGCTCAAGCAGTTGAGCGCCTGCTTCCCACATGGGAGGACCCGGTCTGGTTAGGTCTGGTGCCTCCTAAATACAAACTACAAGCAAAATAGACCAAAGAACTAACCTAGGGGAGCCAATGTGGTTCAGTGGTTGAGCATGGGCTTACCACACATGAGGTCCAGGGTTCAATCTCCAGCCTCTACTTCAAAAAAAAGAGAAAAACAAAGTTTAACATCCCACACATTGTTTACTAGGCAACCTTCTCCCTATTGCTAAATGAATGTATATTGAAATATTTTCTATTCAAGCAGTATAAACTCTAACTTACATTGAGAATGAAGACAAATTACTTTCTAAAGCAGAGGAAGGAATAAAAAATGTATTTTTATCTGATGTTGCATTCAGAACATTATCTCTATTTCATAATTGGGAGTAATTATGCAGGAGAGAACTTCACCAAGGATTGTGGGCTAGAAACAAAGCCAGAATTAGACATGCTCCTTTCTTAACTATATCTCTCTATTTTTGTTATTCAGTACTATTTCTTTCTATAGATCATGTAGAAGCAGACAACCAGTCCTCTTCACAATTCTCTTTTAAGTTTAGACTCCTGGCAAAAGTGAATATGTATAACTAGGTTTATTAGTCAGCCAAAGAGGTATTGATTCAAAGTACCAGAAATTTGTTGGTTTTTATAAAGGATATTTATTTGGGGTAGAAGCTTACAGTTACAAGGCCCTAGAGAGTCCAACTCAATGTACCATAAGAGGTACTTTCTCACCCAAGTCAGTTGTCATGTGTTGAAGTAAGATGGCAGGTCTGGTCTCTCCTTCCTTTTTCCTCTTAAGGCTCCACGGGTCCAGCTTCTTCTGATCTCAGCTGTAGGATAGCATAGGGTTTGTTTCTTTCTGGGCTTCCTCAGCTTAGCTGCTCTGTTCTCTTCAGCTGCAAACTATCAGGCAAATGGCTCATCTCTCTTCCCAGGGCCACAGGATCAAAGTTTTCTCCTCTGTGTGACTATGGAGCTCTCTTCCTTTTGGTGCCTTCTTCTGTGTGTCTTCTTGAGTGAGTGTCCGTTTAAATAGCTCACCAAGGGGGTGGGCACTCAACCCTGAGTGAAGCCCTGCCGAATGGTCATATCAAAGCCCTAATCTTAACATAATTTAATCAAAGACATCTCAGCTGAATCTAACACAATCAAAGGGGATCACACCTAGAAAAGCAGTTTACAAACATAATCTCTCTTTTTGGAATTCATAAATAACTCAAACCACCACACTGAGTAATGTAATACTTTGAAAAATACTGTGCTCTTCTCTTTTGCTGTTCTGAGAACAGTGCCTTCAGTAAGGTCAGGTCATGTTAATCGCTCTCAGGGGTGGGGGCTGGAAATTAGTATATTTTAAAGAAAGAATACAAGGACAAAAGTAATACTCAGCTCCTGGCATTCAAAATAGGATCTTGCTGCAATTCAGTCTATTTTCCAAATGTTTTATTCCTTCTCCTCTCCCCAACCATGCCCAGAGGGCCCGTTTTCATTTGTTTTGTTTTGTGATGTTTTTAAGAGAGTTGATGCTTTATAGAAGTAGGATATTACATTAGGGTAAGTAGAAGAAAAGCTTCCTCCTTTCTCATCCAAGGGTATCGTGGAAAGGAGAGAGACAGCAAGAGAGGAAGAGAAAATGTGTTAGTCAAACGTGTATTCTGATTTCCCCTTTCAATGCATTGCATTGAATCTGTAGTTCCCAAATTTTAACAAATATCAAATCGTCTGTAGAGCTTAAAACAATTTGCTGAGCCCAACTCCCTGAGTTTCTGATTCAGTAGGTCTGTGGGACAGGAGAATATGCATTTCCCGCCAGTTTCCAGGTGACACTGATACTACCGGTACAGGGATTACACTCTGAGAAACTCTGTGTTGAATAAATGAAAATAATACCAGGGGCAGAACCATTCTTGTCCTTGCTTTTTATTTAGTGTTCTGGAAAGAGATCATCTCTACAACGGACCCCTGCTTCAACCTGGGGAGCACACATATCCTCCCATCCATGGGACACAGAAGACACATCCTTACTCCCTGTATACCAGGATATCTTCTTAAGGAGAGAAACAGGTTGGGTTAGGCTCATCTTGGAAATTGACCGTTTTTTTTTTTTCCTAGAAAGACATAGCATTGTCTAAGGGACTGTTTAAATTCCCAAATCTAACTTTAAACCAGATTGGACAACTGGCCAGTTTTCTTACCCCTTTATTCTCCTTTCTAATAATCATGTCAGGCTTTCCCTCTCTTCCCTTTCCCACTGGTTAGAATACGAACCCAGCTGATATGGTGGTAAGCAATCTTCAGCAGTGTGGATGATGAAGGCAGCACCTTCCCGGATGGCAGAACTACATGGTAGAAGGAGCCTTGATCTCAGACACTATCAAGTTACCTTTCTGACCCTGGACTTGTAATTATTTAAGTCATTGTATGTTGTGCCTGTTTGATACAGCAATTTAATCTGTATCCCAACCTATACAAATGGAATAAGAAGCATGAGTGGTGTGAGAATAATATATTAATTCATTGCAGTGCTCATGGCTATAACACATTTTTCCTATGCTATACTCTCCCATACTGATTGTCAGTGATCCAACTGGAGCTTCGGTTAAATCAGTCTTTTACGTTTCACTCTTCTCATCTCCAGTCACTCTTCCTCCTCTTTTTTGACATTCTTTGTCTATCTACCATTATAGCATTTATTCAGGTCTAGTGATCTGTGTAATCTAGCCTCCTGTTATATTAGCATGTCTTCTACAGCTGCTTTAGAGTTGTTACAAATGGTCAGGCATTTTTTAACACTTAATAATTTTGAATATCTGAATAACTAAATAAATACTCAAGAAAGCAAACTTTGAAATTACCACTATCAATCTTCACTTCTCAGATTAATATTTATGAATGCACAGGTGTGATTTTGAATGAGTGATAATATGAAAATTATATCCAGCTAAATTTTGGAGCAAAATATTGAAAAAAAAATATATATATAGCCTTGAATGTATATATATATATAAATGGACAGATAGATAACTTCTGTTGAATAAAAATTCCTATATAATACATTCTCAAATCCCTATTAATTCAGCAGTCAAATATTTTAATCAAGCTGATTCCTTTGTAAACTCAAATGCATTCATACAATGTCAAATATTCTTATAAATTTTCATTATTTTCCAAAATAAGGTATTATTTGTAATAAAAATTTCCTCCCAGGCATTGGGACTGCAGGACACTATGTTGATGTCCTGACTGAATACTGATTTTTAAATATTTGGGATCAGTTGTAGAAGTCACAATCTTTCAGAATACAAATCACTGAAAGCATCCAGTAAGTTATGAATTCCTTTCCAAAATGCCACATCATTCATTTGGTTTGGCCAAGAACAGCAATTTAAAAAACATATATACATCACAGTTTATCTCTCCCCTGAGTCGACTAATGTAAAACTATTCTGAACCTTCCTCCATTAAAAGCACCTATAGCCAGGCAGTTCTTTTTAAAAAAAAAAAAAAAAGAGCAATAAAAATAAAACAAGTAGTCAGAGCATCATCAATTAAAAGTTACAAAAACACGACACATTTTATTTAAAACATGTAAGAGTACTTTTAAATATAGTTTCAGAAGAAGGGAATAATTAAATTATTATACTAGGTTCTAGTCCTTCAGGAAACCACAATAAAATCATTTAATCATCCTAGCCAGCTACCGATCCTAGAGCTGGGATGAGAAGCCAGGACTAGGAAACCAAAACAATGAACCTTTGCGACCAGCTACAGGAGTATATCAAATTCAGAGACATAGGCATTGCCTGGGAGCCAGGGCTCAACACAGAACCAGGAGTCAGAAATCAACAGAACCATCGTGAATTACGTAGCACACAGCTATAAGAGGTTAAAGCCAAGTCTTGACTCATTCAGATATGAGGCCAAAGCAAGGTATGGAATCACAAATCAAGATAAGAATTCAGAATCGTTCATATGACACATCACACTATCCCATCCATTTGTCATTTTAAATGAATACAGTTGCAGCAAGAATAGTGGTGTATTAGTTGCAAGTAAATCAGTCCCAGGCATTTCTTCCACCATAGTGGCCTCCCCAGACATGCCTCCTGCGTCTTCTCAGTCATTCTGAATTCAGAGCATGCCTCTGGAGTTCAGCTAGAGAAGAGATGCTGGTACTGGCTCTTTGCAGGACAGAAAGCACATGAATCTCAGTTCTAGGCCAGCAGAGTTTATAGCTCCTTCTAAATTGAGAACTGCCACTTCAAGACAGACCTTGTCCTTAAGCTATGGGCTGGGTTGAAAGGATGTGCAATTTCCTCTCATTCTCTAGTAATTTGGGGAGGGATGAAAAAGTTAACCCAATGCTGGTTGTCAAAATTTTCAATGTGCTTTTTTTCCTTAAGATTTATTTATTCATTTATTTACTTTTATCTATTTTTAACCCCCCGCCCCTGTTTTTGCTGTTTTTGTGTCCATTCACTGGGCAATTCTCTGTGTCTGTTTCCTGCCCTCTCTTCTCATCCTTCTCCTCCTGTCTTCACCAGGATTTGATCCTCAGAACCTTCCAGGTGGGAGAGAGGCGCCCTACTGCCTGCACCACCTTAGTTCCTAGTTTTTTGGCACGTCTTGTCTTGGCTCCCCCTTGTGTCACTCTCCTGTTACGTCATCATCTTGCTGCATGGCTCAGCTGGGCCTGACAGAGCACCAGCCTACGGGGCCTGGCAGAGCACCTGCTTGCAGGGTCTGATGATGCGCCCATATGCGGGGCCCGGGGGGCTCACCCCCTTGTGGGGCCTGATGGCGCACCCGCACACAGGGCCTAGTGGCCCACGCGCCTTCTATATTTTTCTTTTTTAAATTTTTACCGGGAGGGCCTCGGGATCAAACCCAGGTCCCTCCATATGTGAGACAGACGCCCAACCATTTGAGCTACATCCGTCCCCCTGCTATATCTCTTAAGATTGACCAAAGATACCTAATGTTACGGTCATTGCCCATACAGGATGGTCATATAATAAATCAGGTTTGGTTTATCACCAGCATTCTAAAAACCAGACCTAGGGAGAAAAACTAGGTCTGGGGACACATGCATAGTTTCTAATATAGCAACTGTTTAGCCTACCCTGATTATCACAATCAGGACAGCGAGAATATTCACACAATGTGCTTTTGTATTTTGCCTTCTCAAGTGCATAACCTTTGTCTAGTCCACCTTAGACACCAGCCTATCAGGAAAAAGATTAAAATCTATGACAGTAAGAAAAAGTAACAAGATAATATTCAGTTTCTGACAAAAAATAAAAAAGGCTAATTCCACAAAACAATAGCCTTGCAAGACAGGCTTATTTCTTGAAAGATTTTTCTGGATTCTTTGGTTCTTCCCTGTACATAATCAATAACTGAACCTATATGCCTCAGGTTATAGATTTCCCTGATGGGATGCCTCATCCAGCTGTGTCAGTTAAGTCACTTCTAACGTAGGGAGAGGATATGATATTGGTGAAGAAAAAGGGAAAGCCATCCTCCTATTTCTGGGGCTGGTGAAATGGAGAAAGATAAAGAGGAAAGGAGAGATAGCAAACAGAATTATGTCTCAGGTTTCCCATTTCCATGCTGGAGAGAGGAGGTGCATTGAATAAATGAACCTAACCCTGAAGGCAAAAGTGAGGAAGGGTATTGTGCCGCTGCTCCTATTCAGGACTCAGGGAGGAAGCTGTCTTTCCTCAATCTACTGAGGGTACAGCTGTAGAAAAATGGTTCAGCAGTACCAGGCAGAGGGAGGTTCTGAGGTTTAAGTAAATTACCCTGGGTTTTTGTGTAGCATGGTTAAAGGGCTGATAATCATCATGCGTATCTTTAATAGCCTCTGTGATGTAGTGAAGTGACTCCACAGTGGAGACGACATGGACAACATGAGGGACAGATGGAAGAAATGGCAGATACCTAGTGGCCTGCAGTCAGCAAGACCTATGGGCTCACCAAATCAACAGCATGTCCCAAGAGCATTGTACCGGTCAAAATAATTTCCCCAGTGCTTACCAGGCTCCAGTGACGAGTGGTCAGAAGGGAAGCCAATAACCAGTGGGAAAAGAAGCACTGCCCAAGAACCTAATGGACATAAGAATAAGTCCATACCCAATGACCAGAACAAGGTCAAGTGGGGTCATCCTGCCTGAACCCAGGTACCTTCTTAAAAGAAGAAGGGAAGCAGATGTGGCTCAACCAGTTGGGCGCCCACCTACCACATCGGAGTTCCCGGGTTTGGGTCCTGGTGCCTCCTAAAAAGAAGACGAGCAGATACCACCCCCGTCATGATGAGCAGATGCCATAATCCAGCAGATGCCACAATCCGCTGGGTGCAGATGTGGCTCAGGCCCTTGGGCACTCGCCTCCCATGTGGGAGGTCCCGGGTTCAGTTCCTGGTGCCTCCTGGAGAAGGTCAGCAAACAATAAGCAGACGGACGAGAGGACCATCTGGGGGAGGGGAGATAAATAAAAGAAAAATAAAGTAAATAAATAAATCTTTAAAAAAAAAAAAGTTAACATGTTAAAAAAAGAAGAAGAAGAAGAAGCGGAGGGAGGGAGAGGCCTGAGAGAATACCTATACTATCTAGAGGAACAATTTAAACTTTAAACAGAACTAACCATGCCATTCATTTTCCTCCACTATCCACCAGTTTGGGCTTCAGGAGGGAAGCCAGACTGGTTATAGACTAAATAGAGAACTTATATTTTCTCTTTGTGTCTGTGTTGTAGTGCAGTTAAATTTCCACCCTGCTACATTAGCTTTTGGCTGAACTCAAACAGAATCAAAGGGCAAAGCAAGCC
>PVKH010009423.1:7635-18932 GCA_004027955.1 Chaetophractus vellerosus
CCCATTGCGGCGACGCGCCGAGACTTGGTCACTGCGCAGGCGCGGCTTTCCCCGCTTGTGGGCGGCTTCTGCTTCCGTCACGGCCGGCTCCAGTTCGCGGGTGGCTGGCTGTGCTCGATTTGCAGGCGACCTGCCCTGCCCGTGGCGGCTTTTGCCTGTCCGTGGCAGCTTTTTGCCCTGCCCACGGCGGCTCCGGCCCACCCATGGCGGCTTGCCATTCTCAAGGCGGTCTGCCGGCTAGGAGAGGTCCCCGGGAACCGAACCCAGGGCCTCCCATGTGGTTTCCCAGCGAGCTCTTTATCCACTGAGCTATCTAGCCGGGCCCCTAAAACAATTTTTTAAAAAATATTTTACAACTGATAAGATAGATGAATGAATATATTATTATTATTATATATTAAAATTTTTTCTTTGACCTAAAAGCTCATCTTTAAACCCGTTCATGGGGCCTAAAAGTATTGTGGTCCCTGAAAAGCATTGTGGATCCTAAGCACTGTGCCTACTATTTAAGTAGGCCCTATATTCAGTGATGATTTGGGTGGATCCCAGGTGGCTTCACAATAGGGAGTTAGTTGAGCATATGTGTTTTCCAGGCAAATGAAGGAGGCCTTCTGGAAACTTTTGAAAAAAGGAGTTATAGGAGATAGAGCAGCACTGTCCTAGAATGTAATATGAGCCACATATATAATTTAAAATATTCTAGTAGTCACATTTAAATGGAAGTTAAAAAAAAAAAAGGAAGAAAGAAGAAACTGTTGGAATTAATTTTAATAAAATGCTTTAGGGAAGTGGATATGGCTCAAGCATAAGTTCAGTTCCAGGTGCCTCCTAGAGAAGATGAGCAAGACAGCAAGTTGGCATGATGGCATGCAGCAGGCTGATGCAAAAGATGACGCAAGAAGGAGACACTAAAGAGGAAACAATGAGACACAACAAAGCACGAAGCAGAGGTGGCTCAAGCAACTGAGCACCTCCCTCCACATGGGAAGTCCCGGGTTCAGTACCCAGTGCCTCCCAAAGAGAAGACAAGCAGACAGCAAGGGCAAAGAACAAGGGGGTGGGGTGAGAAATGAAACTTAAAAAAAAAAAAAAATTCTTGCCATCCATATATATATATACACACACACACACACACACTTACTTCAAAATGTACTCAGTAAAAAAAGAAACTTTTTTCACACCAAATCTTCAAAAGTGTATTTCATTTTACACTTCAGCACCTCTCAGTTTGAACCCTAAACTTAAGTTAGCTTTAGTGAATTAGTTTTACCTAACCAAGTTTACAAAAACTTCCTCACAGTTGTTTCAGCACTTAAAATTTTACTGTCTTTGGAGCAGAGGTGGCTCAAGCAATTGGGCGCCTCCCTCCCACGTGGGAGGCCCTCTGTCAACCCTTTACCTCCAAAAAAAAAAAAACAAAAACAAAAAACCCACACAACCAGCAGACACAGAGAGCAGACAGTGAACCCAGAAAGGGGAAGAGAAATAAATAAAAGACCTTTTTTTTTTCTTTATATATATATATATATAACCTTGATTTAGTCTCTAGTATATAAACCCCAACTAATCAATATCTTAAACTAAATTGCATATTCCAGAAAACACAAATAAAACCAACGCTCGAAAAAAATAACTGAAGTACACAAAACATAAATACAACTTTACTGCTAACAAGAAAACAACATAACATACGTCTATTATTAAACCACAAATTTTCAGGGGAAAGCGCGAACGCAGTCCCCCACTACCACAAATTATGCAGTCGAGTTTCCCGCATTTGGGGAAATCGCAGGGGTCAGCACACCCGGAGTGCAATGAGCGAGCCTCACCCTGGGAAAACCACCTTCATGATCATGGTATCTCCCCTGCCAGGTAAGTATGAGTTAACGTATGACCCGGCATTGCCCAGTGCTGCGCACAGCACTGTCTACTTCAGGTCACTTCCTAAAATAACTCTAATTGGGATTACATACATATCGCAACAAAAACAAATCATTTTCTTACTTATAATTTAGTACTGGCAATATCAGATGATTATACATCTTTCCAGTGAACGCGGCCCCAAAATGCACTGAGCCCCTAATCTACATACTCCGCCTTCGGCCTTACGTCACACGCAGGCCCAGCTAGTCGGAGTAGCCAGCTTCACTCCCTTTGACCGCTGTGCAACCATCCGGGCCCCTTTCTGACAACCAGGTCCTCCTTCCACTCAGGCAAGCCTAAATTACGTCTATCAGGCAAATTTCCTGACAAAAACCCATCCCGCTCCGAATTTTTGGCGTGGTCACAGTCCTTCGGATCTCCCTGTGTGGATAATCCCATTGAGCTAACCGACACGAATGAGCTTTTAGTCGCAAGCTGACTTCAAGCCTTACCCGGATACCTATCCTCCATAAGAGCCGGGCACCATTTCAAAGCCCTATTCCAAGTGGGGGTGCAGGGCATGGAATCGAAGAAGTCGTGACTAAATACACGATTACAGGGTGTATTGCAAAGAATGGGAGTTTTGGCATCCAAGATCTGGACTGCAATCCAGTGCTCTCACTGCATGACTCTAGCTAAGCTCCTACCTCCGAATCTATTCTCAATTTGTAAAATAGGCATAACTAACCTTAGAGTTCTTGTGAAGATTAAACCGATCCTAAGGAGTAGCAAAGCCAAGGCTGTTTTATCTCTTACAGCCCACACCTTAATGGACTGGATTTCACATGGTTTAAATCACTTAATTGTCACAACTTTGAGGGAGGAACTAGAATCAACCCCAGTTTACAAAGAACCCAATGCACAGAGAGGTTAAGAGGCTGAGGTCATAAGGCTCCAAGGTCACATAGCCAGTAAGTGGTGGAACCAGGACTTGGACCAAGTAATCTAGTTCATGAGTCCACTACTCTATTTTTTTTTTAAATATAAAACCATTTGTTTAATTCTAAATAAAATCACTTTCACAACAGTGAAAATCAGTGACTGTCAAGGTATACCATTGTACATATTGTCACTGACTGTGGTTGGGATCTGGTCCAAGTCCACAGAGTGGAGGGTGGGGGGATGGGAGGGGAAGGAACACAGAAACACAAAAGAAAAGAAAACTGACTTGGCAGAAGAAGAGGGGAGTGGGCCTGCTGAGGGATGAGGGGAAGGGCTCCTTGCTGGGGCTGGGCCAGCTGTCCCAAGGCTGCTCTCCTGGCCCAGCTCCTGGCCAACTCCTCTATATTTTGCCTCCTTCAGGGACCTGCTCCTGTCCCTCTCCCTTCTCTCTAAATTGTAAAAAAGCCTAAACATAAATACATTTCATCTAATCTGACATCCATTGTAAGACACCACAATTTTGTTCCATTAAGAAAGAAAACTGCAAATTAGTAATAAAACATGGATTGTAAGATGAAACCCAATTTCAGATATTAAAATGGGAAAAAGAGCATCTCAGCATCAATATGTTAATACATATTTTTAGATATATGTACTATATATAATACACATTTGCATTTCCACAAATTCAGAGTTCAGTGGATGACCCTGAGGCAACTGTCTTCAGGACCACAATGTCTCTCCCATCAAACTAATCTTATCTCACCCCAAACAAGAGCCTCCCTGGAAGGCTGCATTAGTTCTAAGACATAATAAGAGCCCTAATCTCAGTTAATCCAAATAAGCACTTTTAACAGCACCTTTAACAGTAAACACTTAATAAAGGTTACTTATTCACATAATTCTTCAGTCTCATTTCTCTGCCCATTTAAGAACAAAGCCATCCAAAGCATAAACACAAAGGCAGAGTGGTTCGAACTTTTGTCAACACTATCAATACCCTGAGGAAGGCATGTGGTCTTGGAGTTATGTATTTACATATTATAAGCACTCTTTCCTTTGGTTTTCTCTGCAGCTCCAGTTTCCCTTCCTTCTCATGCTCCACCTTTAAACCTTTATTAAAGCTTATTTTTCAGTGTCATTCAAAGCACTAACAGCCTTGTTCCTACTTTCCCTTATTCCCTCCCAAAGAGTAGAAAATGTTTAGAAAAGCACAGATACTAACTTTGAGAACACCACTATGAATTCAAAGTGAAGTGGAGCTTGAAAAAGGCAAAAAAATTTGGTTAAGGTCCACCCCTAGGCCAGTTCTCTTTGTTCAAAACCCACCTGAGGGAAGCAGATGTGGCTCAAGTGATTGAGCTCCCGCCTACCACATGGGTTTGGTTTCTGGTGCCTCTTAAAGAAGACTAGTAAGACAGTGAGCTGACCTGACGGGCAGGCATAGCAAGCTGACGCAACAAGAGACACAAGGAGGAAAACATAATGAGATACAGAACAAAGCTGGGAGTGGAGGTGGCTCAAGCGATTAGGCTCCTCCCTCCCACATGGGAGGTCCTGGGTTTGGTTTCCGGTGCCTCCTAAAAAGACCAGTACACAACAAAAACAGAAAGAGCAAATGCAAAACAATGAGGGGTGGGGGAGAAATAAACGAATTTTAAAAATAAAGTAAATCTTAAAAAAAAAACAAACCCACCTGAATGCATTCTCAGGCTCTCTCTCTTCCATGGAATGTCTTCTCTTCTACTCTCATCATTTTTCTATCTCAATATTCTTTTCCAAAGTTCCGAAAATCTCTTAGCTGCACTTTGTGATTTTAATGAGCTCTCTCTGGCAACTCTAACAACTCTGAACTTCCATTATACTTGTAATCTGTATCCACACAATTAAAACAAATTTGTACTGTTTTCTGAGTCAGGGATAAATTTTTGTGTAAGAATTACCCTCTTGCTTCCCCTTGTACTTGTAACTCTTATACTAATGTTATGGCTATTGTATGCGGGCTTGTGTCTAGAAAGAAGGCACAAAATAATGGAAGAGGTGGTGACTGAGTAACTGGAACAGAAGTACCAGAACAGTGGCTTTCATACATATATATATATATATATATATATACACATATATAAACAAATCAAGGGGCCGGCTGTAGCCCAATTGGTAGAGCTATGGTTTACCACATAGGAGGCCCCGGGTTCGGTTCCCAGGGCCTCCTCGAGCGGGCAGACCGCCTTGAGAAGGCAAGCTGCTGCGGGCAGGGCAAGCCGCTGCGGGCAGGGCAAGCCCCCGCGAGCAGGGCAAGCCCCTGCAAGCAGGCAGGCTGCTGCATGGTGAGCTGACTCGGCGGGTCGCCGCAGAGTGGGGAGACAAGCAGACACAGAAGAACGCAAAAACATGAACACAGCAAGAACAAGCAGAGAGGGGGGGATACATAATAAATAAAAAATACATCTAAACAAATCAATTTTATTGATACATATTATAAAGCATATGATTCATCTAAAGTGTACAATCAATGGTATTTTGTATAACCACACAGGTGTGCATTCATCAACTCAATCACCCTTAGGGCAGTTTCATAATTTCAATAATACTAATAAGAAACAAACACACAAGAAAATTTTGCACTTCTCGATATCTCTATGCTTCCTCTGCTGTACATAACTGCTATTTCTGGGTATTCTTGCACACTTACTAATTTATTAAGCAGTTTTATTAAGATGTATTCACATACCATACGATCTATCCAAAGCATATAATCAATAGCTTTTATTATAATCACAATGTTGTGCATTCATCACAAAAAATTTTTGAATAATTTCATTACTCAAAAAAAACAAAAAACAAACAAACAAAAAAACCTCCACACCCCTTAGCAGACCTTCCCCAGCCTTACATAACTACTAATCTAACTTCATCTTTATAAATTGATTTATAATTACTTTTTATATAAATGGAATCATATAATATGTAATACTTTGTGTCTGGTTTCTTTCACTTAGCAGAATGTGGTTTTGTTTTCTTTTTGTCTGATATTCACATCTTGTACTGTTAACATTCATTTGTTCAGTTTCAAAGAAAAACAGTCATATATGCAATTTTACCTATTGTATTAGTCAGTCAAAGGGTGTTGATGCAAAGTACCAGAAATCTGTTGGCTTTTATAAAGGGGATTTATTTGGGGTAAAAGCTTACAGTTATAACACCCTAAAGAGTCCAACTCAAGGTTACTTCCTTACCAAACTCTGTTGCCATGTGTTGAAGCAAGATGGCAGGGGATGTCTGCAAGGGTTCAGCCTTCCTCTTCCCTCTCAAGGCTCTGTGGGTCCAGCTTCTTCTAATCTCAGCTGGTGGCTGGCATAGGGTTAGTCTCTGTTCCTGGGGCTCGTGTCTTTCCAGGATCAGCTGCGCTGGTGTCTTCACAAGGTCAGCTGTAAACTATCAGGCCAATGGCTCATCTCTCTTCCCAGGGCCTCTGCCATGTCTATGGAACTCTCTTTCTTCCTCAGCGTATCTACTTCTGTGTGTCTCCTTGATTGCGTGTCCATTTATATAGCCCACAAAGGGGGTAGGGGCTCAAACTGAGTCACCCTAATGATATGGTCAAATCAAAGCCCTAATCATAACATAATTTAATCAAATATATCTCAGCTGAATCTAATACAATCAAAGGGTATCACACCCAGGGGAGCATATCAGTTTACAAACATAATCAAATATCTTAATTTAGAATTCATAAATAATATCAAACTGCCACACCCATATTCATATTTCACATGTCTCTTTACTATACTGTATAGTTCCATATAACATTTTTTAGCTTTCCTTTTAGTAATATACGTGGCCTTAGACTTTCCTTTAAACCCTTCTCATATCCACATAATAGTACTGCTAGTTATAAATATCATGTTGTGCTTTCACCTTTTCTATTAATTTCCAAAGATTAACACACAACATTTTTACAAATTCTGCACAAATTAACCCTCAGCTTTCCATTCTCTAACCTCATTCTATTTTCTGGTGAAACATATTTAAATTATTAATTCCATGAGATTACACAATATAAATATATTGCTCATAATAGCACAATCATACAGTATTTGTCCTTTTTTGTCGGACTTGCTTCACTCAACCTAATGTCCTCCAGGTTCATCCATGTTGTTATATGCTTTACGACTTCATTTCTTCTTACAGCTGCATAATATTCCATTGTGTGAATGTACCAGTTTGTTTATCCATTCATCGGCTGATGGACATCTGCGTTGTTTGCAACTTTTGGCAATAGTATATAACGCCACTATGAATGAACATCAGTGTGCAGATGTCTGTTCATATCACTGCTCTCAGTTCTTCTGGGTATATATCCAGCAGTGGCATTGCCAAGTCACATGGCAAATCTATATTCAACTTATTTAGTAACTGCCAAACAGTCCTCCACAGTGGCTATACTGTTCTACATTCCCACCAACAGTGAATAAGTGTTCTGATCTCTCTACATCCTCTCCAACACTTATAGTTTCTCTGTCTTTTTAATAATGACCATTCTAACAGGTGTGAAATGAGGTCTCATTGTAGTTCTTATTTGCATTTCCCCAATTGCTAGTGATATTGAACATTTTTCATGTTTTTTTTTTAATGCCATTTGTATCTCTTCTTTGGACAAATGTCTATTCAAGTCTTTTGCCCATTTTTTAATTGGGTCATTTGCCTTTTTATTGTTGAGTTGTAGCATCTCCCTATATACCGTGGATATTAAACCCTTATCTGACAAATGATTTCCAACTATTTTTTCCCATTGAGTTGGCTGCCTTCTCACCCCTTTGAGAAAGTCCTTTAAGGTGCAAAAGTGTTTAATTTTGAGGAGGTTCCATTTATCTATTTTTTCTTTTGTTGCTCATGCTTTGGGTGTGTTTTGGTCAGCCACAGGCGTGCCTTTTGAAATATACCAAAGATTGGTTGGTCTTTATAAAGGGTATTTATTTGGGGTAGAAGCTTACAGTTACCAGGCCACAAAGCATAAGTTTCTTCCCTCACCAAAGTCCACGTGTTGGAGCAAGACAGCTGCCAACGTCTCCAGTGTTCAGGCTTCCAGGTTCCTCTGTTCCCAGGGCTGCGTATCTCTCTGGGCTTAGCTTCTGTTTCCCCCACAAGTTCAGCTGTAGACCATGAGACTCTCTGCGTTGCGTCTCTCCACAAGGCCAGCTGTAGACTATCCAGCGATCGGCTCACTCCAACATCAGAACTGCTTCTCAGATCTGCTTCTCCAAATCTCCTCCAAATCTCTGCTTCTCAAATCTGCTGCCTGGCCTTTAAACTTGAGACCACACCCACCGAGGTGCAGGGCCCAACACCCTCCTGACGTGGCCCAGTTAATGCCCTTATCATAACTTAATCACGCCCAGATGAACAGATTAGTTTACAAGAATAATCCAATTTATATTTTTGGAATTCATAATTAAATAAAACTCTGAAACCATTACAAGGTGTAAGGTCCAAGAAACCACCACAAGGTCTTTAAGATGGTTCCTTACATTTTCATCTATGATTCTAGCTTATATATTTAGGTCTTTGATGTATTTTGAGTTGATTCTTGTATAGGGAGTGAGACAGGGGCCCTCTTTCATTGTTTTGTTTATGGATACCTAGTTCTCCCAGCATCATTTGTTGAAGAGACCGTTTTGTCCCGCTAACATGGCTTTGGTTTGTCGAAAACCAGTTGGCCGTAGAGGTGAGGGTTTATTTCTGGATTTTCAATTCTATTTCTCTGAACGATATGTCAGTCTTTATGCCAACACCATGCCGTTTTTATATTTTTTATTTTTTTTAAGGAGGTACTGGGGATTGAACCCAGGACCCTGTACATGGAAAATAGGTGCTCCTATTAACGCCCTACTCACAACTCAATCATGCCCAGATGAACAGACCAGCTTACAAACATAATCTAATCTATATTTTTGGAATTCATAATTAAATCAAACTCAAACCATTACAGTTTCTTAATGAGGCACTAGGAACTGAACTTGGGACCTCTGATATGGGAGGAAGGAGACTAATCGCTTAAGACACCTCAGTTCCCTGTTTTGTTGTGTCTCTCGTTGTTTTTCCTCATGTCTCTTGTTGCATCATCTTGTCATGTCAGCTTGCCATGCCTGCCCATCATGCCAGTTCACCGTCCTGCTAGTCCTCTTTAGGAAACACCAGGAACCTCTGCTCCCTGCTTTGAGTCTCTCATTATGTTTTTCTTCTTGTGTCTCTTGTTCCGTCATCTTGCTGTGTCAGCTTGCCGTGCCTGCCTGTCACACCAGCTTTGCTGTCTTCTTTAGGAGGCATTGGGAACCAAACCATGGACCTCCCATGTGGTAGGCAGGAGCCCAATACCTTCAGCCACATTCGTTTCCCTTTAATGTGGTTTTTTTTTTTAAATTTTTCTTTGTGGGGTTATCACGGGGATTATATATATATTTTAAAGATTTATTTCTATTTACCCCCCCTTGTTGCTTGTGCTTGCTGTATCCATTTGCCGTGCGTTTTTCTGTGTCTGCTTGTCTCCTTTTGTTGCATCATCTTGCTATGCCAGCTCACGTGTGGCACAGGCCGGCTTGCTTTCACCAGGAGAAACCTGGGGCCTCCCCTATTTACCATAGGAGCCCAACCAATCAAGCCACAGCCACTTCCCCACCTCTAATGTGTTTCTGATCTTACCCACTGTGTCTTTCATTCCCATGGGCTCTGTTATTTTTCTATTCAAGTTTTCAGATTCTTCTTTGTGCTCACTCAAAGTCTTCTTGATGTCCTTTATCTCTTTAGCCATATTGTCTTTTAACTCATTAATTTGATTTTGGAAATTTGTGTGCATCTCATTGATTAGTTGTCTCAAATCCTGTGTCTTTCTGGGGCTTTGATATATTCCTTTTCTTGGGCCATATCTTCCATTTTCTTAGTATGGCTTATAATTTTTTGCTGATATCTAGGTATCTGATTAGGATGGTGAATTTACCCAGATGCTCAATTTCTTTCTCTTTTGTAGGGATTTAGTGGCGGGTGGCTGTGCGTTACTGCTGTTTTTGTTTCTTGGTTCAGTCTACTCTGGGTCTTTAGGATTGTCTCTGTTAACTGCTCATTACTGGGCCCTGGACCCAGTAACAGGTTGCAGACCTGCTTCCTAAGGCCTTGGGGAGGGAGACTGTAAAGGCCGGAAAAGCCTCTTACCTACTTTTAATTTCATCATGTGCATGTCCTAGGTCTGCCAGCAGATGGCGCTCTTTGGCAGCCTTCTCAGATCAATGCCTGTTTGGAATGTGTTTGCTGCAACACAGACCAGATCAATGTGACAGATGATCCTGCCTGGAGGAGGCTAAGAGCCTAGTAATTCAAACTTTCTCAGAGGTAGTTCTCCAACCTTTGCTGGTAATTCCACTCCCCTCTGTATCCTCAACAACCAGTTCTGGTCAGTAGTGAGGGAGACTGAGAGGGTTGGATCTCTTTAGTCCCAAATCTCTTTTGTCTTGAGCTGGCTACCAAAGCAAACAATGGCGTGGACCCATCTGGCCTAGAAGTGCTTGTGGGACACAGCAGACCAAATCTGTGGGTCAAAAGCTGAGTCAGCCTTGGGATGTGTCCATCTCTCTCCCCTTTCCTGGGAAGGTGGCTCTCTGGGACACCTTTATCTTTAGCTGCCGCCTGCCCTCACAAGGCCCGAGAATTCATAAGTGTCTATAGAGTGTAGGAGAGGGCATCGGCAGTTGCCGTGCTGCTTTTAACTCACAGTTGTGCCATCATGATTCTTTTCCTTTGTCCCTCTCTCTTCTGGGTGGTGACCAGCCTTCCGGTGGTGCCCTAAACCCTAGAAGATTTTTTTCCAGGCCATTGCTGCCTGGCCTCTAGCTATTTTTCTGAGAGAAAAGAGTTTCATGTCTTTCTATTATGCCATCTTACAGGAACTCTCCAACAGTTTTTTTGTTTTTGTTTTTTTTACACGAGGTACCAGGGATTGAACCCAGGACCTCGTACCTGGGAAACAGGTGCTTCAACCACTAAGCTACATCTGCTCCCCTCTAACAGTTTTAAAAACAGTGGGTTAGAGGCTGGCTGGATAGCCCAGTGGAAAGGGTGTCGGCATACCACATGGGAGGCCCCGGGTTCGGTTCCCGGGGACCTCTCCTAGCGGGCAGACCGCCTTGAGAATGGCAAGCCGCCATGGGCGGGGCAAAAAGCTGCCACGGACAGGCAAAAGCCACCATGGGCAGGGCAGGTCGCCCGCGAATGGAGCGCAGCCAGCCACCTGTGAACTGAAAGCTGGCTGTGAATGGAAGCAGAAGCCGCCCACAAGCGGGGAAAGCCGCGCCTGCGCAGTGACAAGTCTCGGCACGTCGCCACAGCAGGGGGGAGGGGAGATATGTAATAAAATAAATAAATCTTTAAAAAAAAAACCAAAACAGTGGGTTAGTGAATCCTTTGCCTCAGTGATGAACCTGTACAACACCTGAGAACCAGAC
>PVKH010009424.1:0-18833 GCA_004027955.1 Chaetophractus vellerosus
CTGAACACTAGGCCAAGGATCGATAAGCTAGCTGGGCTCAGGGGCCGCGCCCAACAGCAACCCCGGCGGCCTTGACTCTTCATGGACACAAGAAATTGCAAACGGCTTCCTAGCGGCGCTAAGCAGCCGCTTGCGAGGCGTGATCACCCAGAGTTCCCCGACCTTCAACAACTGACAACACCCGCACCTCGAAGGTCTCACGTTCCCTACCAAGCCTCACAGCACGCAAGCCTGCCAATGTCTTGTCCGCTCTAGGAATTTGGGAGGATTGCTTAGCTCTATGGTTCATTACCTGTCACGCACGATTGCAAGTACGCATGCGCAGGGAGAAGCATGGTGGGGGCGGTGGCGGCAATTAACCCTTAAGCACCCCGCGGAGTTACCTCCAAAAGAGCTGTAACGAGGAACCCGCTTGGCCAGCGACAAATCCTGACCCTCTGTTGCCTTATCTGACGGTTCCTGAGGTGAACGTCAGAATCTATAATCTTTTGGGAAAGCTCACTTGGCAAATTTTCTGACTAAATGAGTTTTCATTACTTATCTTTTTTCACTACCCAAACTCGGTCAGATTCGCAGATTCGCATTCTAACTTTCTTCCTATCCTCTCAGTTCCCCCGCCCCGCCCCCCCCCAACTGAGGCATGCATCAGAATCACCTGGAGGTGACTCAGTTAAAATACTGATTGCTGCCCCTCCCAGAGTTTTTGATTCCGTCTATCTGGGGTGGGACTACGAAAATTTACCTTTCTGACAGACCCTCGGGTGATCCAGATGCTGCTGCTGTGGAGACAGTACTTTGAGAAACATTGCTCTAGAAATAAGTAATGCTCAATAATTAATACCTGAATTGCTGGGAAGCTGGATTTTCAATTTTGCCATCAAGAATGGGCACAGGGTCTCTTTGTAAAATGTTTACTTGCCAGTACAGCCCTTTATATATATATATATATATATTATATATAATATATATATATATAGTCTTGTTTTATTTTGTTTTTGAGTTAGAGAACCAATATTTATTTCAGATAAAAAGGTGTTTTTTAAAAGGTGGGTTAGTCTTTTGAAAGGTGAAAAGTGTGCCCCGTAAGATATGTGAACTTTTGGGTATCTGAAACTCATTTTTATAGTTGGCCTTCTCAGGCTAAAGGAATGATTAACAGCTGGTTCTGGTCCTTTACTCTTGCCTCAGGGATGTCTGAGGATTTGACTCTTGGTCATATCTTCCTTGCAACACAACTCCAACCATTAGGACTTTCCGTATGCCAGATCCAAAATAAAAGAATCCTACTATAAACTATACCAAGCACCTGTACCTCATTACTGAGTTTGTTTTTCAAGAAATTAGTGACCAGTATGATGTAATGAAGCTGCACCAGAGACTAGGTGCCAGTCCTGAACCCCTGAGGGGCTACAAGACTACCTGGGTGAAAAAGCTGAAGGTATCCCAGAGCTTATGGCTACCATGAGCTGAGAGGTCCTGCACCTACTCAACCTCATCTGTCGTTGTGACTATGTATGTCCTGAGAATGGAGAGACTGGGACATCAAGAGCTGTTTCTGGGAGTCATGAGACCGCTACTATAATGTTAGTTTACACACTGTGCTATTACTTGTCCTGATTCTTAAAACAAAGTAAATTTGGAGTTGGGTGAAGTCTTTTGTGTCTCATGAGTTTGGTTACTATTCTGAACCAATTTTAGGAGACTGGATGTTGCAAAGGGAGATTTATTTACATAGCAAGAAATTATCCTCTGTATATTGCTTTAATCCATGCTCCTCTCCCCAATCCAAAGTGCCTACAAAGAGGAAAAAACCTACTTAATAAACAGACAGGTGGATTTTCACTAGGATGGTATAACCTGAATGTCCCTCCCAGCATTAGCTCAGCAACTTCAAACACCAAATTGTCAATGACTCCAGTGATTTTCTGAGATGATAGAAAGTATAATAAAGAGGTATAAAAAACACAGGGGGTGATAATTCTATGATGAAATAGCATGCAATCAGTAGTCCCTGATTCATTCTCTTCTACTCTCCTTTCAGAATGTCTATGAAACAAAAGACAAAACCTCACTTTACTTCTGCTAAAACTGAAAAATGACAATCTATTGCTAAAACCTGGAAGAAATTCCCCACTACCACAAGCCAAATAAAAGTGGATTGAGAAAAACAATTTGTAGCCTAACTAATTTTTGCCCCTTGAAATAGAGCAGACCTAACAAGCTAAAAAAATAAATAAATAAATAAAAATAAAAAGACAAAAAACATCTATTTCTTTATTAAACCCTGATAAATAGATCCAGGGTTTGAAACACTTGGAAAAAAATGGGCAGCCCTTTTGAACATACTGTTATCCTTTACTTCCACTTTCTACATCAATTCATAAACATCCACGCAGGAAATGGGGGAGGGTAATTGGTGGCATGTCTTTGCAACCTGGGGGATAGAGTCCCTACAAAAAGGGCATTGTAGTTGCAGTACAGTACTTAAGAACCAGATAGGCTTGCCACTTACCAGCTGGCTGACTGGTTATAGATTATTTAACCTCTATCAACTCAATTTCCTCATCTGGGGTTATTATAAGTATTAAATGTGACAATGAATATAAAACACAAGGCACAGTGCCTGCTACATTGCTTTGTTCAATAAATGGTAGGTTTTGCTTTTATTATGGCAAGTGTGTTGTTTGAGGCTTTTGTGGATCCCAGAAAATTATATTCTTAAATTGAACCTATTGTGAACTTTTGATAATCTATATCAGTTAAGGGCCATTTGGTTAGATTGCTCCAGTTGGGCATGACCCAGGGTGGGTCTTAATTGTCTTACAGGAGTCTTTTATAAACAGAGGAATAAAAAGCTGCAGACAGAAAAAAAGCCAGAGAGACAGAGAGAAACCTGGAGAGGCCAAGAGAGAAGGCCCACGGAGAGTAAGAAGGTGAAAGCAATGTGGCCCATAGGAGAAGGCAGTGACTGGCAGAGCTGCTATTGTGCCCTGCCATGTAGCAGGAATCCAAGATCACCAGCAGCTGACCTTTGGGGAGAAAGCTTTACCTGATGCCTTGATTTGGACAGGTTCA
Source organism: Chaetophractus vellerosus (assembly GCA_004027955.1). Classification (NCBI taxonomy): domain Eukaryota; kingdom Metazoa; phylum Chordata; class Mammalia; order Cingulata; family Chlamyphoridae; genus Chaetophractus; species Chaetophractus vellerosus. The sequence goes on from PVKH010009424.1 coordinate 3,076, forward strand.
TAGTCTGAGAACTGTAAGCTTTTTTTAACTTAATAAATTTCCATTATAAGAGTTAACACACTTCTGGTACATTGCTCCTGGAAGCATTTAGCAAACTAAAACAGCAAGGAAGGGCAGAAAATGGGGAAGTTGAAACAATTCTAGCAGAGTGTGCTGTAGATTGTAGCTCTGTTTTATGCCCTCTCTATATTCAGTGTGTCAAAGAATCTAGCAGTGGGGTGAGAGTGGGCCCTACCTCAGTCTTGTGCTGTCATACAAGATGAATGCTTGTCAGATACTGGGACCTGGCCAGGAGCTCTTCATATCAGGCAGATCTCTAGCTGCACAGTCAATGAGAGGATAATTAACACCCTAGTGAAGAGAAGTGTGAAAGCCACAAACCCTTTCTTTTGGTAAAAGACAAAAACAAAAACAAAAAAACTGACATGGGTTGGGTCTATGAAAAAAATGCTCAAAAAGAAAACTGTTTGGAATCTTAAATAATATGCAAGAAGACATGGCCTCTATGAATCAGCAGAAAGCTGATTAGTCTCCTAAATCACTGGAGAATTTCATACTCTCCATACCCTTCATCTATATCTTGCATTCCACTGTCGTTCTAGTGCCTTCAGTATCCTTGTGGAAGACCCATCCAATTGCCTGGCCTTTATTTTCTCCTCTCCAGAGATAGCCATTCCTCTTCAGCTACCCACTCTCAGGGTAGCACTCTGATGTTGTCATAACCCAGAATTACTCATTTCTGAAATATTACATTCAACTGTACTGTTTAGTAATCTCTGACCACAGTTACACTGCCTTCCAACCTTCACACTAGGCTACCCCCACCCCACCCATTCTTCCACCTCACCAATATCACCAGAGATTCTGAGGGGAAGAAGAGGGAAGAATAGATGTAACATGGGGCATTTTTGGGACATTGGAATTGTCCTGCATGACATTGCAATGATGGATACAGGTCATAATACATTTTTTCAAAACCTATAAAATTGTGTGGTGCAAAGTGTAAACTCTAATGTAAACTATAGACCATGGTTAGTAATAACGCTTCAATATGTGATCATCAATTGTATCAAATGTACCACACTAATGAGAAATGTTAATGGGGAAAAGTGTGGGAGTGGGGGGGGGGTGTTATATGGGAATCCCCCTATATTTTTATGTAATATTTATGTCATCTAAAGCTTCTTTCAAAATTAAAAAAAAAATTCTTCCACTTAAAAAAAAAAATCTCTCAACCCCAAGCCTCCTTCCAGCTACTGCCATGCTTCCTCTTGTCACAGTTAATTTTTTTGAGAGTTGTCTTCACTTGTCCTTCTCACTTTTCATTCATTGCTCAACCAACTGCAGTCAGACTTTCACCTCTACACCTCCAATGAAACTCCTCTGGCCTAGATCACTATTTGCCTCCTTGTTGCAAAATTCTTGGCTAGGGAAGCGGATGTGGCTCAAGCAGTTGGGCACTCACCTACCACATAGGAGGTCCCAGGTTTGACAATCCTTCTTATTGTGCCTAAAGGGTCAGGATGAGAAGACAAGAAATGGGGGCATCAGAACAGGAAAGGTTATTGCTGTGTCCATGGAAATATCTTGAGAAATAAGGGAGGGACGTTGGCAGAAAGATTGGCACCAGTGGGGCATGATTTTAGTGTAGTTGCGTTAAGATGGAGGGAGAATAGGTACAGATTTAAGAAAATGGTGAATGGCAAAGCCACGGTTGAGGTACAGGGAGAGGGCTTCCTGTCCCAGCCCAAGACACTCTTTGGATATATGCAATGTTAGATATGTATGAATGAGATATGTATGAATGCTTGACCTGTAAGAGAAAGGAGGTGGGAACTTGTTTGGGTCTAGCCTTTCCAAGTAGCCAGTGTAGATACTCTTTAAATAACAGCTTTATTGAAGTATATTTGTCATACAATGAACAGTAAATATCTAACATATACAATTTGAAACCACCACCACAATCAAGATGTTGAACACATTAATCACCCTCAAAAATTTCCTTCTGCCCCTTGGTAATCCCTCCCACCCCCACCCTGCACCCCAACCACTGATTTGTTTTCTGTTACTATAGCGTAGTTTACATTTTCAAGAGATATATTTAAATGGAACTATACAGAATGTATTCTTTTTTGACTGGCTTCTTTCACTGAGCATTATTATTTTGAGATTCATCCACAGTATTATGTATCAATAGTTCATTACTTTTTCTTGCTAAATAATATTCTACTGTATGTATATACGACAATTTGTTCATCCATTTACCAGTTAATGGCCATTTGGATAGTTTTCAGGTTTTGATTATTACAAATAAAGCTGCTATGAACATTCCTGTACAAGTCTTTGTATGGGTATATGTTTTCTGTTCTCTTGGGGTAAACACTAAAGAGTGGAATGGCTGGATCACATGGGTAGGTATATGTTTAAGTTTTAAAAATTTGCCAAACTGTTTTCCACAATGACTATACCATTTGGCATTCCCACCAGCAGTGTATGAGAGTTCTAGTTCCTCCACAGCCTCACCAACACTGGTTAATCTTCTTTATATTAAGCATCCTACTAGGTGTGTAATAGTATCTCACTGTGGTTTTAATTTGCATTTCTCTAATGACTAATAATGTTGAGCATCTTTTTATGTGTTACTTGCCATTTTTATATCTTCCTTGGAAAAGTATCTGTACAAATCTTTTGCCCACTCTGGACACAAGTCTTTTTTGAGATGCAGAAACTTTAAATTTTAAAGAAGTATAGTTTATCAATTTGTTCTTTTATGGATCATTCTTTTGGTGTCATATATAAGAAATCTTTGCCTAACCTAATGACATCAAGATTTTCCCTATTTTAAAAAATCTTTTAGAGGTTTTGGAATTTTAGGTTTTACGCTTATGTCTGTGATCCATCCTGAGTTACTTTTGTAAAGATACGGTGGGGTTTGAGGGAGGCAAAGAGGATACAAAATTCCTTTTTGTTCTTGGATGATTTCATTATTCTCCTAGCTAATAACATTCCCCTTTTGATTTCCTGTTATGTAAATATTTAGATTTAAAGTTAACTATTATTAATTCATCTTAGATGTTAGATAGCAAGGGGATGAGAGAGGGAAGAAACATATTTTCAAGGGACTCACAAAAAAAAGCTGGGAGTATTTCATTGCCCACCAGGGTGTACTTAAATCCAACCTAAACATTCAGACCTTCAGGCCTACCATACACCACCCTTGAAATCAGATTCATTTAGAAGGATAGGACAGAAACCACAGTTTTCCAGTAGGTGACATCAAATATTCCTATTCTGTGAGAGCAGTACTTAAAGTGTTTCACACAAGCATCAATGATCTATTTTCTTTGCCACTCCCCACTCCCAGGTGACAGCTCAGATGCAAGATGAGACTCACATTAGGCAGCTGAAGAACCACCTGAGTTAGAAGCCCCATACACTACAGGAGCTAACAGCTCTTAACAACTTCATAGACACAGTTTCCCAGATTACTGTGAGGGACATGCCCGATTACAGAAGTCACTGAACTCAGGGAGGTCCAAAGCTATGGTATCTCTTTCACTTATTTGATAGTTTGTTTATAATTCTTCCCAGTCCAGATACAGTTGACAATTAGGACTCATTTTTACCATAAGCAGTGTTGTAGGGTAACATAGTCGACATACTACTTTTAACAGGTTTCTAGTAGAACAGAAAGAAAAATTAACCAAAAGCTAATTCTTACATACAAAGGTAAAGGGTTTGGTTAACTCTTTATTCAGCAGTGATGATGTGAACATAGATTTTCTGAGTGTTTGACCAGGGAAACTAAACTGCACTTTCAGATTATGCTACAGTTGTTGCTCTGTGGAATATCACCAGACATTTGAAATTCTGTGTGCGAGTCTGAGAAGTCAGTTTAGAGTCAACAGTTTTCTGGATTGGCCAAAACAGACCTGGATCCAACTCTGGTGCACACCACCTGATATTGAAGAATCTCCTCTCAGTGAAGTGAAAGAAATTAAAAGGTTTCCAGAGGGATCAGGAATAAAGTGATATGAGATTCTCAAGAATGAAACTGATCAATATTCTACCAAATTTGTATTTCATTTTCTTCTTGGAGGAAACCAGGCCTAAGTAAGGCATATGTGATTTAGGCATAGATTCTAGAGCAGTGCTTCTTAATCTTTTTAGGTAATAGACCCCTTTGAGAATATGTAAAACATTATGGGTCTCCTCCTCAGAAAGATAAAGACTTATATATGGAGAAAAATAGTTAGAGGATAGGCTGAAACAGACTGGGAAAAGATCTTCTAGGATTTAGGACACCAGGCCAAGGATGGATACCACCCAGAGGGAAAAGAGACAAAGGAGGGAATAGTGACAACAGAACTATGAGTTGAAACCAGCAGCTGCTGCTGCCAGCACCCTCCCCCACACTAAAGACACTTTAGAATTCTCAGGCCACTGAGCCTGTGGCTACAGACAAAGGGGGCTCCAGGGATCCACCACCCCAGGAAAGGGGAGAGAGAGGGACACAAACTAAGACTGACTCAGCTTTTGACTCACAAATTTGGTCTGCTGTGTCCCAGGAGCCCTTGCAGGTCTAGAGGGCTGTGCCATTGTTTGTCTTGGGAGCCTGCAAGGGCCTAAATATATAGAACCCTCCCAATCTACTTCTCTACTAACCGGGACTGATTGTTGAGGACTCAGAGGGGAGCGGAAGTATTTCCTACTTGGGAAAAGGCAGGGGGCTGCCAGAGAAGGCTGGAGAACTGTCTCTGAGAAAGTTTGAATTACAAGGCTCTTAGTCCCCAGGCAGGAAGCTCTAGCACGTTGCTCTGATCTGTGTTGCTACAAATACATTCTGACCAGACACTGAACTGAGAGCTGCCAAAGAGCGCCATGTGCTGGCAGAAGAAGGAAGTGCATGTGAGAAAATTAAAATGAAATAAGAGAGGTTTCTTCTGGCCTTTATAGCTTCCCTCCCCAAAGGCCTTAGGAAGCGGGTCTGTAACCAATTACTGGGTCCAGTGCCCAGTTTTGATCAACTATCAGGGACAATCCTAACAATCCAAGTCGAACCAAGAATCAAAGAGCAGTGATAACATACAGCCTCCCTCTATTAAATCCCGACAAAAGAGAAAGAAATTGAGCATCTGAGTAAACTACATCCTAATCAGATGCCTAGACATAAGCAAAAAATTACAAGCCATATGTATTAGTCAGCCAAAAGGGGTGCCTTTACAATATACCAATAATTGGTTGTTTTTTATAAAGGGTATTTATTTGGGGTAGAAGCTTACAGTTACCAGGCCACAAATCATGTTTCTTCCCTCACCAAAGTCCATTGCCACGTGTTGGAGCAAGACAGCTGCCAATGTTTGCCAGGGTTCAGGCTTTTTGTGTTCCTCTCTTCCCAGGGCTGTGTTTCTGCATTTCTCTCCAGGCTTAGCTTTTCTTTTTCCTCCACAAGGCCAGCTGTAGACTATCAGGTGAACGGCTCACTTCTCTTCTCCTGGGACCTTCTTTCCAACATCCAAACTCCAACATCAAAACTGCTTCTCAAATCTGCTCCCTCTGTCCTTTGCCTTGCCTTTTATATTTGATTTCCCCACCCACCAAGGGGTAGTGCTCAACGCCCTACTGATGTGGCCCAGTCAATGCCCTAATCATAACTTAATCATACCCAAATTAGCAGATCAGTTTACAAGCATGATTCAATATCAATTTTTGGAATTCATAATTACATCAAACGGCTACACCATACTAAGAAAACTGAAGACATGGCGCAAGAAAAGGAGCCCCAGAAGAGATGTAGGATTTGAGAGAACTAATTACCGAGGTGTGCACAAATTTCCAAAATCAAATTACTGAGTTGAAAGACAATATGACTTTTATATTGTCATATGAAAGAAAGACATTGAGCAAGCACAAAGATGAGGTTGAAATCCCAAACAGAAAAATAAGAGCGGTCATGGGAATGAAAGGCACAGTAGGGGGCCGGCTATATAGCCCAGTGGATAGGGTGCCGTTATACCACATGGGAGGCCCCGGGTTCGGTTCCCGGGGACCTCTCCTAGTGGGCAGACCACCTTGAGAAGGGCAAGCTGCCGTGGGTGGGCGGAGCCTCCATGGGCAGGGCAAAAAGCTGCCATGGACAGGGCAAAGCCACCACGGGCAGGGCAGGTTGCCTGCGAATGGAGCGCAGCCAGCCACCTGCGAACTGAAGCAGAGCCGGCCGTGAATGGAAGCAGAAGCCGCCCACAAGCGGGGCAAAGCCGCCTGCGCGGTGACCAGTCTCGGCACGTCGCCACAACAGGGGGAGACAAAGCGGACAGAGAGGAACACAGGAATGGACACACAGCAAGAGCAAGCAGAAAGGGGAGGGGGGGATATGTAATAAATAAAAAATAAATCTTTAAAAAAAAAAGACACAGTAGAAGCGAGATAAAAAACTCATTAAGGCATAGAACAGCAGACTCAAAATGGTAGAAGAAAGAATAAGTGATACCGAAGACAGAACTGCTGAAATTGAAGAGCGAAAAGAACAGAGAAAAAAGAATGGAAAAAAATGAGCAGGGGGCTCTAAGAGTGGAATGACAACACAAAATGCAACAGCATATGTGCAATGGGAGTTTCAGAAGGAAAAGAGAAGGGACAGGGGGCAGAAAGAGTATTTGAGACAATAATAGCTGAAAGTTTTCCAACTCTCATGAAAGAAATGAACTTACATGTCCAAAAGAGTAAAAGGACAGATAAAAATATGATACAACATATGATAAACCAAAGAATAAAATGTTGGAAGTAAATAATGCATTTACAGTAATAGAATTGAATATGAATGGATCAAACTCCCCAATCAAAAGATACAGGCTGACACACTGGATAAAAAAAAAAAAAAAAAAAAAAAAGCCATCCATATGCTGCGTACTGTTAGATTGTAACTTACTGGCCGTGAGCTCAAGCTATGTGTCCAAACATAGAATGCTCAATTATGATCACTGCTCTTTTCACACCCTCGCCGAACCACAGAACATTCTCTCCCCCAACAATAAGGCAGTCCTCAGAAAGTCATTCCCTACCCTGAGAACAGCAAGCATGGTACTTTTCCACCCGATATCTTTGTGCCCCTTTCAAGCCCCACCCAACTCTGCCAGTTCAAAAGGGACTCCCCAGATCAGTCAGATGGTCTGAAGTCTCTCTTCAGATCCCTGCCATGCAGGCAGGCTGAAATTTCACTTCAGATCCCCGCCATGCCGGTGACCTAATAAACTCCTGCCTGAATCTTGGTCTATCTCCGAGCCCCATTGAACAAGAATCTAACACTTATAATAAACTCACCTTAAACCCAGGGATACAAACTGGCTGAAAGTGAAAGGTTGGAAAAAGATACTCCATGCAAATAGTAACCAAAAAAAGAACAGGGGTAGCTATACTAATATTAGACAAAATAGACTTTAAATGCAAAAAGTTATGAGATACAGAAGGCCATTATATATTAATAAAAGAGATGATCCACCAGGAAGATATAACAGTCATAAATATCTATGTACTGGGAACCGGCTATAGCTCAATTGGTAGGGCTCCGGTTTACCACATGGGAGGCCCCGGGTTCAGTTCCTGGGGCCTCCTCGAGCAGGCAGACCGCCTCAAGAAGGCAAGCCACCGCAGGCAGGACGAGCTGCCACGAGCAAGGGCAAGCCGCCGTGAAGCAGGCAGGCCACCGCGTGGTGAGCTGACTCGGCGGGATGCCGCAGCAGGGGGAGACAAGCAGGCACAGAAGAACACAAAAGCAATGAACACAACAAGAACAAGCAGCAAGGGGGGTGGATATATAATAAATAAAAATAAATCTTTAAAAAAATATATCTATGCACCTAAACAGGGTGCCCCAAAATACATGAGACAAACTATGGCAAAACTAAAGGGAGAAACAGACATCTCTACAATAATAATTGGAGACTTCAACACCCCACTCACATCATTAGATAGAACAACTAGACAGAAGATCAACAAGGAAACAGAGAACTTGAACAATATGATAAACGAGTCAGACCTAACAGACATAAACAGAACACTGCATCCAAACTCAGCAAGTTATACATTCTTCTCAAGTGTTCATGGATCTTTCTCCAGTATAGACCACATGTTAGGGCACAATGCAACTCTTAATAAAAAGATTGAAATTATATAAAGCAAATTTTCAGCTCATAATGGAATGAAAGTGGAAATCAATAGTAGACAGGAAAAAAACTAAATTCGCAAAGGTGTGGAGGCTGAACAACACACTCCTAAATAATCAAGGGATCAAAGAAGAAATTGCAAGTGAAATCAGTAAATATATTGAGTTAAGTGAAAACAAGGGCACAACTTATCAAAACTTATGGGATACAGCGAAGACAGTCTTGAGAGGGATATTTATAGCCCTAAAGGCCTATATTAAAAAAGAAGAAAGAGTTAAACTCAAAGATTTACCTGAACAACTAGAGAAACTAGAAAAAGAACAGCAAACCAATCCCAAAGCAAGCAGAAGGGAAGAAATAATAAGGTGAAATAAATGAAATTGAGAACAATAAAACAATAGAGAAAATCAACAAAACCAAAATCTGGTTATTTGAGAAGATAAATAAAATTGAAAAACCCCTAGCTAGACTAACAAAGAAAAAAAGAGAGACGGTGCAAATAAATACAATAGAAATGAAAGAGGGGAAGTTACAAATGAACCCACAGAAATAAAAAGGATCATAAGAGGATACTATGAGAAACTATATGCCAACAAACTAGACAACCTAGATGAAATGGACAAATTTCTAGAAGTACACAAACAACCTACACACTGACACTACAAGAAATACAAGAACTTAACAAACCAATCACATTTAAAGATATTGAATCTATCATCAAAAATCTCCCAGCAAAGAAAAGTCCAGGACCAGATGGATTCACAGGTGAATTCTGCCAAGCATTTAGAAAAGAATTAACATCCATCCTGTTTAAACTCTTCCAGAAAATAGAAGAGGAGGGAAAATTACCCAACATATTTTATGAAGCCAACATCACCTAATACCAAAGCCAGATAAAGATACTACAAGAAAAGAAAATTACAGGCCAATCTCACTAATGAACATAGATGCAAAAATTCTCAACAAAATGCTTGCAAATAGAATCCAACAGAGTATCAAAAGACTTATACATGACGACCAACTGGGATTTATTCCAGGTATGCAAGACTGATTCAACAAAAGAAAATCAATCAATGTAATACACCACATTAACAAATTGAAGGAATAAAAACAGATGATCATCTCAATCGATGCAGAAAAGGCATTTGACAAAATCCAGCATCCTTTTTTGATAAAAACACTTCAAAAGATAGGAATAGAAGGAAAATTACTCAATATGATAAAAGGCATATATGAAAAACCCACAGCCAGCATCATACTCAATGGGGAAAGGTTGAAAGCTTTCCCTCTAAGATCAGGAACAAGACAAGGATGCCCTCGGTCACCATTGTTATTCAATATTGTATTAGAAGTTCCAGCTAGGGCAATTAGACAAGAAAAAAAAAATTAAAGGCATCCAAATAGGAAAAGAGGAAGTAAAACTCTCACTGTTTGCAGATGACATGATCCTGTACTTAGAAAATCCTGAAGTATCCATGGCAGAGCTACTTGAGCTAATAAATGAGTTTAGCAAAGTGGTAGGATACAAGATCAACATGCAAAAAATCAGTAATGTTTTTGTACACTAGTACTAAACAATCTGAAGCAGAAATCAGGGGAAATTTTCCATTTTCAATAGCAATAAAAGACTCAAATACCTCGGAGTTATTTTAACCAAAGAAGTACAGGACCTATATGCAGAAAACTACAAGACAATCCTAAAAGAAATTTTAAAAGACCTAAACAAATGAAAAGACATTCCGTGTTCATGAATTGAAAGAATAAATATTGTGAAGATGTCAGTCTTACCCAAACTGATTTATAGATTCAATGCAATACTAATCAAAACCCCAACAGCTTACTTTACAGAATTAGAGAAGGCAATTACCAAATTCATCTGGAAGGGTAAGTGCACCCAAATAGCCAAAAGCATTCTAAAAATGAAGAGTGACATGGAAGGAATTTCACTGCCTGACCTTGAAACATATTACAAAGCTACAGTGGGCAAAACAGCATGGTACTGACATAAAGAGACGTATCTATCCGTGGAACAGAATTAAGAACCCAGAAATAGACCCTCACCTATACAGATAACTGGTTTTTGACAAACCTACCAAGTCCATGTTAACGGGACAAAACAGTCTCTTCAACAAATGGTGTTAGGAGAACTGGATATGTATAACCCAAAGAATGAAAGAGGACCCCTATCTCACCCCCTATACAAAAATCAACTCAAAATGGATCAAAGATTTAAATATAAAAGCCAGGACCATAAAACTCCTAGAAGAAAATGTAGGGAATCATCTTTGAGACCTTGTAGTAGGTGGTGGTTTCTTGGACTCTACACCTAAAGCATATGCAACAAAAGAAAAAATAGATAAATGGGACCTCCTCAAAATTAAACACTTTTGCACCTCACAGGACTTTGTCAAAAGGGTGAAAAGGCAGCCACCTCAATGGGAAAAAAACATTTGGAAATCACATATCTGATAAGGGTTCAATATCCAGGATATATAAAGAGCTGTTACAACTCAACAATAAAAAGACAAATGACCCAATTAAAAAATGGGCAAAAGACTTGAATAGACATTTGTACAAAGAAGAAATACAAATGGTAAAAAAAACCACATGAAGAAATGCTCAACATCACTCATGATTAGGGAAATGCAAATTAAAACTACAATGAGATATCATTTCACACCTATCAGAATGGCCACTATTAAAAAGACAGAGAACTACAAGTGTTAGAGAGGATGTGGAGAGATAGGAACACTTATTCACTGTTGTTGGGAGTGCAGAATGGTACAGCCACTGTGGAGGACTGTTTGGAAGTTCCTAAAGAAGTTGAATATAGACTTGCCATGGTACCTGGCAATATCACTACTGGGTATATATACCCAGAAGAACTGAGAGCAGTGACACAAACAGACATCTGCATACTGATGTTCATAGCTACATTATTCATGACTGCCAAAAGTTGGAAACAACCCATTTGTCTATCATCAGAAGAATGGATAAACAAACTGTAGTCTATTCACACAATGGAATATTATGCAGCTGTAAGAAGAAATGAAATCATAAAGCATACGACAACATGGATGAACCTGGGAGGACATTATGTTGAGTGAAGCAAGCCAGACACAAAAGGGCAAATACTGTATGACTGCATTAGTATGAACCAAATATATTGTGTAACATATTGTTTGAGTCAAAAAAAATTTATATGCATCCAGTACATTTAATTGAGAAATGTATATTTATTCATCTGTGTTTACTTTTTAGTTTTTAATTGTTTATATTTTCAATTATTAAATGTACAAAAAAAACTTATTGTAACAGCCATGTTGTGCGCATTTATTTTTGAACTCTCAATTTGATTCCATTTGTCTCTATGTCTGTTCTTCTGCCAGTACCATGCTGTTTATATTACATAGCTTTGTAACAAGTTAAAAAAAAAAGTTCACCAGCTTCATTTTTTTTTCAAAATGGTTTCAACTATTTGGGGCCCCTTACACTTGCATAAAAATTTGATGAACAACTTTTCCATTTGTGCAAAGAAATGATTTGGATTGTGTTGAACCTGTAAATTGCTTTGGGTACAGTTGATATCTTCATAATATTTAGTCTTCCAAACCATTAACATTGAATGCCCTTCCATTTATTTAGGTTGTAGTTTTCTATGTATAAGTCCTTTACGTCTTTGGTTAAATTTATTCCTAGATATTTGGGTTTTTTTAGTTACCGTTGTATTGTTCTCTTGATTCCCTCTTTTTTTCCCCAAAGATTTATTTAATTTATTTCTTTCTTCCTACCCCCTTGTTGTTTGCATTTGCTGTGTCTGTTCATTTTCCTTGTCTCTTTTTTTTTTTTTTAAAGATTTATTTATTTGATTACATATCTCCCCTTCCCCCCGCTGCGGTGACGCGCCGAGACAGGTCACTGCGCAGGCGCGGCTTTCCCCGCTTGTGGGCGGTCTCTGCGTCCGTTCACGGCTGGCGCTTGCTTCAGTTCGCGGGTGGCTGGCTGCGCTCCATCCGCGGGCGACCTGCCCTGCCCGTGGCGGCTCTTGCCCTGTCCGTGGCAGCTTCTTGCCCTGCCCATGGCGGCTCCGGCCCACCCATGGCGGCTTGCCATTCTCAAGGCGGTCTGCCCGCTAGGAGAGGTCCCCGGGAATCGAACCCAGGGCCTCCCATGTGGTATGCCGGTGCCCTATCCACTGGGCTATCGAGCCGGCCCCCTTCTATGTGTTTTTGATCTCACTCCTATTGTGTCTTTCATTCCCATGACCTCTCTTACTTTTCTGTTCAGGATTTCAATTTTTTTCTTTGCACTTGCTCAATGTATTCTTTTATATGACTATATGAAAGTCATATTGTCTTTCAACTCATTAATTTGATTTTAGAAATTTGTGTGCATTTTGCTGATTAGTTCTTTCAAATTCTGCATCTCTTCTGGGGCTTTGATGTATTCCTTTTCTTCTATTTTCTTAGGATGGCTCGTAATTTTTTGCTGATATCTAGGCATCTGATTAGGATGTAGTTTACTTAGATGCTCGATCTCTTTCTCTTTTGTAGGGATTTAGTGGCAGGAGGCTGTAGGTTACCACTGCTCTTTGATTTTTGGCTCGACCTGGATTGTTAGGATTGTCCTGCTGGTTGCTCAAAACTGGGCACTGGACCCAGTAATTGGTTGTAGAGTCACTTCCTAGGGCCTTGGACAGGGAGGCTATAGAGGCCAGAAAAAGCTTCTCCTACTTATTTTTAATTTTCTTGTGTACAGTTCCTTTGTCTGCCAGGAGATGGAGCTCTTTGACAACTCTCAGTTCAATGCCTGGTCCAAGTGTATTTGTTGCAACACAGGCCAGATCAATGTGATAGAGCTTCCTGTCTGGAGGCTAGGAGACTTGTAATTCAAATTTTCTCTGAGACAGTTCTCCAGCCTTCTCTGGTGGCCCCCTCCATTTTCCTGGCTAGGAAATATTTCCACTCCCCTCTGAGTCCTTAACAATCAGTCCCTGTTAGTAGAGGAGATTTGGAGGGTTGTTTACCTTTAGTCCCTTGGAGGTTCTAAGACAAACAGTGGCCCAGCCCCACCCAGCCTGGAAGGTCTCTTGGGACACAGCAGACCAAATTTGTGAGTCAAAAGCTGAGTCAGCCTTAGGCTGCGTCCCTCTCTCCCCCCTTTCCTGGGGAGTCCTCAACAATTAGTCCCAGCTAGAAGAGAGGGAGATTGCAAGCGTCAGATTTCTGTACTCCTTTGCTGGCTCCCAGAGCAAACCACTGTGTGGTCTCACCTGGCCTCAAAGAGGGCTTGTGGGACACAGAAGACCAAATTTGTGGGTCAGAAGCTGAGTCTGCCTTAGGCTGTGTCCTCTCTCTTCCCTTTCCTGGGGCGGTAGATCCCTGGAGCCCCCTTTGTCTGTAGTCATAGGCCCAGAGGCCCAAGAAATCTCAAGTGTCTTTAGTGTGGGGGAGGGTGCTGGCAGCAGCAGCTGGTTTCAACTCAGGTTTCTGTCTGTCATAGCAATTTCCCTCCTTTGACCCTCTCTCCTCTGGGTGGTGTCCAGCCTTTGCTGCAGTCCTAAACCCTAGAAGATCTTTTTCAGGGCTGTTTCAGCCTGCCCTCTAGCTATTTTTCTGGAGGAGAAGAGATTCCCGTGTCTGTACAATATTGTTGATCCTAATTTTCTGCCCCCCTCCCAAAGTCAAAGGAACATCCACCCGTGACACAAGGTGGGATTTTTTTCTTCACTTTTGCATTGGGTCTTGAGGTAATTTCCCCAGAATTATGCCTTATGGAAACACACAGGTAGGGATGCCTGTTATCTATAGACGTTAGCCCTCTTGAACTGCATTTTTTTTAGATAAGATATTTTTATTATGGTTGGAATCAAATTGAGGAACATGAGTTTGTGGTAGTTCAGGGCATAAATTAAAATGTTCAGGAAGAGGAAAAAATATTGATCCTTACAGAAGATGATGGTCATGACGTGATATTAAAAATATTACTGGATATTCAGATTATTTTTTTTAACAAATCAATTTTATTGATATATTCAGATTGGGTTTTAACCAAGATTTCACTGGGAAGTCTCCTCATACTGGTCATAATAAGAACTATTCAGTACCACATGATAAGAAGAAGAGAAAAATACCATACAAATTTTTGGCAGCTTTAGGAAATATGTAGGCACAGTTTTGTCCCCTCCATCAATATGCTGTCCAGAGGATCATCAGTTTGTTTTCTTTGCTGTCTAAAAAACCCAACAAAGTTCTGGAACAAGCCACATAGTCCTTGAGAGGTTCACTGACTTTCAGTTATGTTCCTCTCCCAGATGATGTGCAAGACCTAAATGTCATTGAAGAAGTGATTCAAATGATGTTAGAGATCATCAATTCCTGCCTGACAAATCCTCTTAACCACAATCCAAATTTGCTGTATGCACTGCTTTACAAATGAGATCTCTTTGAACAATTCTAAACTCATTCTTTATTTCAGGATATAATACACAATATTTATCTTGTGATCACCTTCTTTAGCTCAAGGTAGCTACAAGCTGGAGCTGAGCTGTCAATGGAATGGGTTCTGGAAATCATCAAGAAAGGAGTTGTTGCACTGCCCAATGATAGACTAAGGAAATTTTCAGAATTGAAATTTAAATACATGGAAGAGAACAAGTTCAAGGAGTTTTTTATCCCTTATGCCTGGTCTCTTGTCTACAACTCAGCAGTAGGCCTGTTCTAGAACTCACAGGACTTCCAGCTGTTCACAATGAATTCTTGCTAAGGGAAGGACACCATTTCTCCCCCCAACCCATCCCCTCAAGCCAAGTAGCCCTTCTAGTTACTTTATTTCTGGGAGAACAGAGGTAGACAGGCAGATTGCCTGGTGTATTTTCTATTAAAGAGAATTACACAAGTATGTTTCCCTTGCACACTCTGATTTAGAGAATTGGTGCCAGTTGGCAATAGATCACTCAGTTTAGACTGTAGTGCAGGGGGGCAGGGAGGGGATATTTATTAACAATAATAAACATAAAATCTTGGTAATGAAAAAATAAAAAATAAACCCACACATCTATGACATCTATGTCAGTTGATTTTTTTAATATGCCAAAACAAATTAATTTATTTTTATTTATTTTTATTTTTATTCCTCCATCCCACCCCCAATGGCTCCCTCATCTCTCTGCTGGTCTTCTTTGAGAGTCAGCTCATGCTACAGGGAAGTTATTAATCACCCAGAGCTATCTAGAGCACTTGTTTGAGGGCTCCAAGTGACCAGAAGGGCATCCTGCAACACCCTTGAAAGAATGGAAGTAGGAGACTGCCCATCTGCAGAGAAGATTTGTTAAGTAGAGCTCTCCATGCTACGGAGGCCAGTGCCCATCTTCCACAGGAGGAGCCCATCCTCCACAGGAGGCACAAGCCGCCTTGGGAGCTGTTCTGTGGCTGAAATTGAAAGCTCCACTTCCCAAAACGGGGGAGGGAGAGATGGTCGGGCACCATCTTCAGCTACTGATTAGTAAATTCAGTAGGCTAAAGTATAATCCTAAGAACAGCTAAACTTTGAACCTGCCCAAGTCAGAAAGAGGCTGGTAGCCACCATTTTGACTCC